>CANYLF010167319.1:0-23995 GCA_948193215.1 Bocquillonia castaneifolia
ATCAATACACAACTTCAAGCTCAACTATTATCACTCAATCATCAATTCAATACACAATTCAACTCAAGGACAAAGCAATCAAGCAATTGTAGTAAATTCCACTTAATGTACACAAAATTAATCAATTAAATACTTACAAAAAGATGAAGAATTATCAATTCAAGCCTATTGGCCTCCCCTCTCAATCCCTTTGCCTTTAGATCCTCCTAACCATCATAATACAATTAACAAACAATTCAATAACAAAAACAATAATTAAACATACAATTAACACTCACTAATCTCTCTACTATGCATTTACAAGATGATTATGCACAAAACCATAAACCCTCAACTTCTACCAAATCCCCCTTTAACCTAATAACCACACAAGATAATATTAACTTACTCAATTAAGCTTTCAAATCCACCAATTAAGCTTCTAGTTAAGAAAACCCTTCATTCTCAAGCTCTTAAGGCTTCAAAAATGGAGTTTAGAAGAGGAAGAAGAAGAAAAACGTAAGAGGTAAAAGAAAATATGAAGAAAAAGTTGTAGGATTTCTTTGTAGAGATTTCCCACTAATCCTCCCCAATATTTTATTATTATTTTCACTATTTCTTTGCCACTCTTCCTCTCCCTCTCAAGCCACTTGTAACCCTCCTACATCATTCTCCCTCTCAAGCCACTTGTCACCTTTTAGAACACACTTTCCCTACACTACTCCTCAAACTTATTCCTACTAACTATTTAATCCAACTCTCATACTTCTTTTACAAATAGCTCCTCAAACTTTTCTTACAACTAGGTCCTTACTACCCCAAACTTCCATAAACCTAGATGTTCCCAAAAATTACTCTACCAATCAATATTATGCAATGCATCACACACAATTATGGTGCAAATGATATGATATGATTAAGGTTTATTCCCTAATTTAGAAACTAGGCCGTGACAACAACAAAATCCTAAGCATCTACCTCGGGGTGTATAATCTTTCCATCATCAATCAGACTCTGGACCATGGTCTTAAGCTTTGTGCAATCATTAGTATCATGTCGTTCAACTTGATGGAAGTTGCAAAAAGTGTTAGGATTGTAGTCAGGCCTGTTTGAATTTGGTGGTCCCACTTTTTGTCATGGGTGTCAACAATCCTTCATTTACCAACCTTTCAAAAACTTCAGAAAGGGGTTCGTTAAAATTGGAATACTTGCGAGGGGCTTAAACATTGCTTATTTTAGCAGTCTTGTTTACTTCTTTAGTTTGATTGGCTCGGTTCTTTTTCTTCTCCATCTCAATCTCCTCAACTTGTAAACCATCATCATAAAGCTCCACGAAGTTCCTGGGGTTCATCAGCTGAAGCTTTTCAACCCAGGTGGAATGCCCATTCCCAGCAATGACTCAAACTTGATCCCTCTCAGAAGGATTGTTGGGCATCAAAGCAACTTTGTTTCTCCACCTAATCAAGAATTCGGAGAAGGTCTCTCCATCCTTTTGCTTAGTCATCTCCAAGTCTCTCAAAGAAACTTTTAGGGCAGCAATGTAAGAGAACTAACCCCTAAAAGCCTCATTAAAAGTCTTCCGGTCAGATTTAGTGGTAGTAGGTTGAGCATGGTACCAATCAAAGGTGACACCTTCCAAGGTCAAAGGAAACAAGCCCAGCTTCTACTCACCATTGAGGGTGGTGGCAGACATGATAGTGATGTATTGCTTCAAATGCAGCCTTGGATCACCGGACCCATTGAATTTGGGCACATCGGGCATTCTAAACTTAGGAGGGAGCCCAGCTATGCCAGAGGCCCAAGTTGTCAAAGTCAAAATCTTGGTCCTTGCCTTTCACCATTTCTTGGAGCTTCTCCATCTTCTTGGCCAGGGCATCAAAAGCATCTTGATCAGGGTGCTTTTCACGGTCATCCCTCTCATCACCACTAGAATCTGTCTCATCATCCCTATGGTCTTCCTGTTCTTTCAAGGCTTTCTTGATTGCATTGTCCATCATCTCTTACAAGGTTTTCAAAACATCATCGGTGAGTCCAACCATGGTGCTTGGGGAAGTTGGAACTTCAGGAGTGTGCTGTGATGTGCTTAGAATGAGACGTCCGGCTTGTCTTACACAAGGAGTACTAGAAGGAACTATGTTGCTACAAAATAAGGGGTTATAATGCTATGCAAGGATCCATGAATGCATGTACGCATGAATGCAAGCTAGGCAAGAGGACACAAGTAGCAAACGTTAGTCAAGCACATGTATTACTAAGTGGTAGGCCTTCCAACCTTTTTACTCCCACACACGTGTTTGTTGGCAAGTCAATATTCCTAGGAATTGGGTTTGGGCCATCGCATCAACAGGGGATGCTATTACCGACATATATGCACGTTCGTATAGGAAAACTCTCAACATCCAAACCAAACAATAGGTCATTATGACGTCTTAACCCATGTTTTTGTTTTAATGAATTTCCTTAATGTTCCCTATGTTCCAGTGCCATTTTAGCATTAGTTAGGTACAATTAGACTACCACACCTACATCCCTTTCATAAAGGTATTAATCAAGGTTATTCTTCTCAAATCCTAAGTGTTCCCTATGTTCTAAGGCCACCTTAGCATTAGTCAGGTATAATTAGACCAACACTTTAACATCCCCATTACACAAGTAGCAATTAGGGTTTGATTTAATATAGTTACACTAGACTCGGGCATTATAACGGCTTCCTGGCATCATGTAACACATCAATCATTTGTTAAGTCCTAGCGAAAGTAGCTAGGGTCATTACATGGCTTCAGTCGGTTCAGTTAAAAGAGGTTCCCAAAATGGGTGAATTCCCATAACCATCTCCCATTTTCAAGGGTCAGGCAATGGTAGGATCTTCAGTCCACAATGAGTGGTAGTCACTGATTCTGCCCCCTCTGAAGTGCTCATTGTAAATCATAGGCAGCTCAACCAACGGTACCCACGAGGTAGGGTGTTTTAATGCAAGAATGCAATGTAATGAAACTAGAGTACGATATAATGATAATGAGTTGCTTTTAATCACATGAATCATAAGTTTGTCGTCCTAGTGGAGTCGCTAAATTGTGGATAAGGAGGGGTTACCTCAGTAATCCAAGTCATTGGGACGACCACAACACTATACGTTTAGCATAGGGAGCTAATAGTGTGAGTCGCCACCCGAACCGGCATCGGGAAAAATAATTAGTGCGCAACTCGATTCACTTAAGAATGCATAAGACGCTTAAACTCAGAGATTCCAAGATCAGACTTATGCATTCTTAAGCCCTGATTATTTACAAAGCAACTCATAGGATTATATCAACCTTCATTTCCTCTAACAGGAACAAATAAGACATATAAATAGAACTTAGATTTTACAACATATTACCATACAAAAAGGTGAGTTTCTATACAAATAAGGATTAGTTTTACATTACCAACCATTATTAACACAGTTTACATGTAAAGGTGATTGTAAATAATACCAACACAGTAACATAACCTAGGGTTTCTATTATTTTAACTTAAAGATTACCAAATGAACATTATTAAACCAATTTCATGCATTTTTCATCCTATTATTACCAAAGAAGGTTAGAAAACTTACTTGATTGCTGCATTCAACGTGATTTTTTTATGCATAAATGATTAAAAACATTGAAGGTCACCATGCAGGACTCAACGCCACTTTTTGGAGCAAGAAAAGCTCCCAACACCACTATAGGAGTGGCATTGGGGCCAAAAGTCACTCGAAATTGTGGCATTGCCAAAGAATCACACAGAGAACAATAAAAAACAATGAAAAATGTAATTTTTGGGTTTACCAAGCCCGAAAATTGATGGAAAATACAACAAAAATGCACATCAGTGATGCAACAACCTAAAAACAATGTCTAAATGGCAAAACACAACTTAAAAATTAACTAAACAATCATACAGCATGCAAATGAAATATACAGTAAGCATTAAATAAATAATTTTCATATAATCACATTTAATCAAATGTAGCATTTATAAATCATTTAAATCATGTTAATATGATGCAAAACAACCTAAAAAACCTAAAAATTGATCTAAAATGATAAACATGACCTAAATCTAACAACCATTCATACTGCATATTATACGTACAGTAAATAGAAAAATGCATTTAACCATTCAAATCATGCAAAAATGATGTAAACATGTTAGAAATGTCATGTAAAGACATTTATAAACTTAATCTAGCATAAAAATCATATTGTAGATCATGGCAACAAGATTCAAGAAAAAGCATAGAAACATAGTATGTAAAATAAAAAAAGATGTTCATGGCAAATGGAACAGATGCAGAAAATAACTCAAACAACAAATATGAATCATGTTTAGATGTTAAGAATAAAAAAAATTAACAATTTTTATGCTATAAAAAACTTACCAAAACTCCAAGGAACAAATCAGATCTATCGGCTAGGATTTGGTTTTAGCGGTAAAATCTACAGCACGTATAAGAAGTGCCTGAGGTCCTTCAGTTAGTTGAGTGCAATTGGCTCCTTTTGGTTTTGAAGTCACGTACTATAGATGCAAGTGCAATGTTGTTTTAATATTTAGAAGATGAAAACCCAGAAGCTTTAAAATCTCCAATGAAATGAAATCTCCAGTGAAAGCTATGAATGAATGAATGAACATGTAAAGAGTTTTTGTGTGTGTTTGGTTCAATAGAGTTTCTGTACATATGATTCTGCACCCCCCCCCCCCTTTAAAAAGATTTGAGCGTGCCTTTTATAGGCAGTGGCTCTACGGTGTTAGCTTGGCAATCAACCTGTGTTTGAATTTTGAATGCTTTTTATCCTATCTAAATCCATCTTCTATGAATCTAGTCCTGTTAATAGGAATTAGGAGTTAAAGCTTGGATTCAAAATCCAAGATGAGCATGATTTAAAGTTAATAAAGATGAACGTGTATTTGAAAAGGAAGATGATGATAATGATAGAAATCCACTTTTGAATTTGAAATCATGATAAACATGATTGAAAACAAGTTTAAATTTGAATTTGATGCAATCTAATCAATTCTAAAGTTTGAATTCAAAAATATTGATGAAACTATTTGAAAGTGCATCGAAATTTAAAGATTTACTACCCATTACATGCTAGTGGCATTCATGAACCAACAGCACTCCATAGAATGGTGTTTGGGCCAAAGAGTGGCGTTTGGGGCACCTCTGAAGAATGGAGTGGCGTTTGGCTCATTTGAGGCCCTAAACGTCCGAA
The DNA here is from genome assembly GCA_948193215.1 of Bocquillonia castaneifolia. Lineage (NCBI taxonomy): Eukaryota > Viridiplantae > Streptophyta > Magnoliopsida > Malpighiales > Euphorbiaceae > Bocquillonia > Bocquillonia castaneifolia. Next base: position 5,223 of record CANYLF010167319.1, read on the forward strand.
TTTGAAAAAGCTTGTTATAGACAAAACTGTGCAGAATGGGCCAATCCACTACAGGTTAGAGCTTCAGGCCATTTGGATGCTTGTATAAAATTTTATAACTAAAACCATCCGAAAAATGCACAATTTCAGGTCAAAACAGTTAGTTTGGCTTAAAACATGCTTTTTAAGTTCAAAAATGATTTTGAAAACATTTACGTGATCAAACCAAAGCTATTATCACTCAATTCATGCCTTTTGAGCATGAGTAATCATCATTGGGACCTCTAAGCCGTTTCCTCATTCCTACATCCAAAAATTAGGTGTCTACAGTACCTAATATCCATAACATATCATCTAACGAAGAGGGTTATGTTAACAAACCTACTCATCGCTGCCAAGCTCAAAATACCTTCAGATCTACTTCTATTCCTTCAAAAGCTTCGCCCAATACTAAACCTATAAACCTTTAACCTCTAACAATAGTAAAATCTCTGAGAATTTACCTTCTTCATTTATCCCTTCGAAATTTCCTTGCCTAGTTTTAAGATTAAAAATATGGCAACCAAAAAACCTAGAGACTTAGTTCACCAACATCCTTCCTCATTGGTGGAGGCAGACCTTACATCTATTATAACTAGATATGGGGTTCTTTACCTTGGGTATACCCTTAGGGTTCCCAAATCAGGTAGCTACGCTAACCAATCCCTTCTACCAAATGAACAAATAGTGTATAAGGAGTCTATGGAAAGTGGTCTTAGGTTCCCCCTTGATCCTATTCTTCAAAATATCTTAGAGGTTTCTCAATGCCCTCTAAGTAAACACCACCCCAATTCCTACAAATTATTTGATGCCACTAACCTCCTCTGTCAAAAGAAAAATTATTCCTTTAGCGTAGAAATTTTCCTAAACATCTTCAGTGTTGTTGAGAGGCCTGCCTAATCCGAATATCTGAACTTTCAACCTAGCAAGAAGGTTTTTGTTGGTCTATAGAACCATCTAAAGAATTGGAGAGACGATTTTATCATTATCACTTACACAGATGGGTGGGGTAGGATTCCTCAAAGTTGGGCCACCCCTTTCCAAAAACCATTAAAACCTTCAATTATAGGTTTTAATCCTACCCGGACTTTTCAATACTTGGCAAGCCACCCTCCTATGGAGATTTATAAATTCTTAAATCATGAACTTTAAGGGGAAGTGACAACTTCCCTTCCTAAATCTAGAACTCCTCTCTAACTGGTAGACGAATTAGATGAGGATGATGATGCCATCGGTTTAGGCGATCCTAGCACTTCTCATTATTCTGGTATTTTTCTAATATTTAGTCTTATACACCCCTTATTTGTATTGTGTTTAGATGGAGAAGCTAAGTTTTAGAGAAATGATGGCCTCTATCGTAGGCAAGACGACCCCGGTAGAGACCGATGCCACTACAAGGATAAAGGTTACCCCCGAGGGTGCAACTGGCACTCCTGGTCTTCAAGAAAATCCTAATACAACACAGGTGGCTGTGTCACTAGTCGAAAGCTTGCCTAAAAGAGGATAGACAAAGAACCTCCTCCAAAGAAAAGGAAAACAACCAAGGCTACTGCCAAAGGTGGCAAAGGAAAAGAGAAATTATCTTGGGCTGAGAAGCTTCAAACTATTAATGAAGGTTCATCAGGCTTTGAAGAGGACTTAGGAGAGATTAGTGCCTATGCCCAAAGCTGGATGGATGACCTGAAAGACCCTAGTGTCAAGGACCCCAGGATCGCCTCCATGATAATTGAAGAGGCTGGTCTTCCTACTGACCTAGATGGTCTCACTTTCAGGACTCATCGTACATTGGCACTTCATGCGCAAAAACATTCCCTAAGAGTAAGTACTTACCAAAATACTTGTTATTTTCTTTTGAGTTTATACTTTAATTACTTATATTCCTTGTTTGCAACTTGGTAACCTTCTTAGGGTGATGAAATTTAAATACTAAAGTTGAAGAAAAGCTCAAAAGGCGGCTCTAGCCAATTTTGATGCCAAAAGTAAAAAGATTGTAGCGGAAGCGGCTGACCAACTAAAGGCTGCACTCTCTAAGGCCCAATTTCATAATCAGAAGATAAAGAAGAAGGCCACCAAAGAGAAAGAGAAGCTCATTGAAGCCTTGTCAACTTCTGAAGTGAAATTAGATCCTTTTCAAAAGGATAATGAAAAATTAAAACAAAAGAGTGTTGCAGCTGAAGGCAAGATTACCACTTTGAAAGTAAAGCAAGCTAAAGACCAATTAAAACTGAAGGTGGCGGAATAAATTAAATTAAAGATGAGCTAAGTCTTTAATGATTATCAGTCAAAGATGCAAATGAAGTGTCTCACCACTTCCAAGAGAACCATTCAGAGCTAAACATCGAATTTTCTTTTATCAACAACATTTTCCCATAAGATGCTGATTGCGATGAATAGATTTCCTGTAGTCTATTATTTGACTATTTTGAATGTTTTCTTTTAACTAACTTTTTTGAACATTTTGGCGATTGACTTTGAATGCCTCGGATATGTATATACCCTTTATTTAAATTTAATCATATCATGCCTTAGTATTATATTACCTTGATGTTTAGTTTGTTAATTAAGCTTCACTTTCCATATCTAATCTTTCGTTCATTATTTTGCTGTAACTTTTATGCCCTGCTTCCAAACTTAGGGGTTTGCCCTTTAATGTATTTGCCTTTAACTAAAGGCCTTTGCTAGTAATCAAACTCTGTTTATGAAGAAAACCTTAATAATTCGCCTTAGTCTTTTTAGGTCTTTATATGATTGCCCCTTTAATTAATTATTTATTTCTCACTGAAGGTCTTTTCTAAGAAAATTTTCCATTGTAATATGCCTCAATTTATTGAGGTCTTGACCATGGCTTATAATATTAATAGACTCACCCCTTAATAAGAGATCAGTCATTACTATTTAGTTTATGTCCAAAGTTTTGCCTCAAATGTAAGAGGTCTTTGTATCAACACCTCTTTATAATTGTGAGGTTTTATTTTCATGGTTTATAACCACTGTGGATGGGAGGTGCGTCACAACCCTGAATCATAGGCTAAACACCAAGCCGACCCAAGTATTTTAACGACCCCGGGCTGGAGCCATTCAAGGTAGGGATAATGTTTGTATAACAGAGCAAGGGAGTCATCACTTGCCTTGTGGGTCAGGACCATACTTGTTCCACATTTTATTACGTCGGATTCTCTAAAGGATGCTAAACATCACAACCTAGAGATCTGAGCTCGGCATAAGCCATTCCTTTAGTTGTGGGTCATACCTTAACGTTTATACTAACATCATACTATCCCCTAACAAGCACCGATATAAATCAGGAAAGCAGTAACACCCAATAGCATGCCGGAAAGTAGTAAATCACATATACAAAATGATAACAAACATGAACAAACACATGCAATATACATAAAACCTTGAGAATGGAGGTAAAGGAGAATAGAAAGCCTTCTAAAATGATCTAATTAATTTCTAACCTAGTGTTTCTAAATTGTTTTTAATGACCCTAAGTCTAAAACATGAATTGGAGTTTATTTTAACTACTTAATTTACCTGATAGTAATTATTTTCCATTATTTTTAATTATTTAACCATATTCATGCAAAATAAGGAAATAAACAGTGTTTGACTAAATGTGGAAACCCTAATTCATACATCTAGCAACCATAGAAAAGTGAAAGCATTCTAATTTAGGTTTAGAGATACAAACAGTGGTTGAAGCATGCCTAATCGCGTTCTGGGCCTTCTAGAATCACCGGACTAGGCCAAAACCATCAAAACTCATTCGTTTGGGCCTAGGGGACTACTGTGCACCTCTAGAAGAGGAGCACTCCTCTGTCTAGAGGCTTGCACCTAACTTAGGGTTGTTCACCTCTAGTTTGATTTGTGCACCGCTACTAGTACTCAGAATGCGATGAACGATTCTTGAACTTAATTAATCCTGCAAATTTAATTCAAAACAGATCCGGACACAAATAGCATCTCTAGAAAAGATTATAACACATGATTACATCAAAATGGTCCTTGAACAGGGATCTAATCCTAAATCTATGTTTTGGGGTCGAAGAACGTAAAAAATGCCTACATCATGTTCTTCATAGCGTTAAGTGGTTTCAATCTTTATTTCGACGTTCCCAAATCCCATAAACATTCATAACACCATTAAACATGCAAAACAAAGATTAAACATGGTTAGTGAAGTCAAAATAACAAGAACAATCAAGAACAACATAAGAACATTCAAGAACAGTCAACAACATAAAAACAACATTATGAATAAATAAGAAAAGTTTAGAAAAACTCGTGTATGCATGGATTCTAGGTGCTTATCCCATCAAATTAGGGGTTTATGATCACCGTAGATTGAAGAACACCTCAGAACTCTATCAAAACTTCATTAGAACAACCTTTGAAAAACCAGAAAGCTAGTTAGATTCTCTAAGAACAACTAGAATTACATTTTAGCATTACTCGAAGATCTAACCTATGAATTTCTTAGAGCTTAGCTAGAGAGTAGGCTCTAAAGAAAGCAAGAAAGCTAGAGTGAAAAGAGAGATTGTCATTCTAACCGTTATTGTTAGTTGAGAATAGGTGAGGAATGAAGTGGGTGGAGGGCACTATTTATAATGTTTATGCAAGGGTTGAATTTGGAAAGAATTGGAATTGATTTTCTTGATTGATTTGATTGACTTAATCTAGATAATTCCTTTCCTTAATTAGTGAAATCAGGTCTGATTGATATGCTTGGTAATTAAGAAAAATCGAATCAGATTCAAGTTTCCTTAATTTTCAAAATCAAATTAAGACTTTCCAAAAATCTTCCAATCACCATTTAATTCTTATTTTTGGTGTCTTAGGAAGGTAAATCTATTTCAAAATGGATTTGAGTGGCTGCCAAGTAAATTGGAGTAGGTTTGGGCTTCAGAAAATCATATCCAGGCTTGTCTTGGCCCAATTTCTTCATCCTGGCCTTTATTCTTCACTCCTGGGCTGAGCTAGAGAAGCACTCCTCAGGCCTGAGGTGTGCGCCTCTAGCTAGAGACGTACATCTTATCCTTGAGGTGCACAACTCATGGATGAGGCGCACGCCTCTAGGATGAGGAGCAGGCCCATTTCCAGCCTTGTCTGTCACATTTTATGATGTTTTAGCCTATTTCTATGCTTCAAGCCTCACTAAATCAAAGCCTAAACTCTAAATCAAGGCCCAGAACATGAGAACTCATCCCAGAAAATCATCTGAAGTTAAAAACCACTTTAAAATCAATCGAAACCATTTTAAGAGCAATTAGAATCCTAAAATCCAATTCAAAACCTTTTAAAACCTTTCTGAAAACACACTTCAAAGTTCTTTGGTGTTCAAACAGTGTACCCCGAGTAATAAAGTTACTCATTAATCATTATCTGGGCTTTGAGCCACTCTCATCATCCATGCATCCAAAAATTAGGTGTCTACAGTTTGCCCCCGCTTTGTCAGGGTTTAGTAATAATCAATATGGATAAAGCATGACAAAGCTAAAACACCTGACAAATGCAAACAGTGAATGATATGCAAATGACTCGAAAAGGGAGCACCAGGCAGGATATGCTCGGTGGACAACAGGTGGAAAATCAGTTGCGAGGTAGATATTGGATCACTGGGTAGGATATAGCCAGAGGACAACAGGTGTACAAACCTGTTACGAGGGGGAGAATATAAACTGGTTCAAGCGTAGGAATATTAATCAACATGCTAGGTGGCTTCTGGCACTATAGGCCTTCAACAAGGAGATTATAAATGGATGTTAACAAAAATGTGTTAATGACAGACAAAAGATGGTAAATGGATGATAGATATGTAGAGTAAATGCATCAAATGATATGATGAAAGATATGGATGATATGATGAAATAGTTGAAAAATATAAAGGATAAAGTGTAGATATTACCTCAGATGCTTATGTTCTAATTTTTTGGGGATTTTTGGATTTCATACTTTTGTGAGACCATGTCATTGTGAGAAGAGGAGCTTTTATGGGATTATGTCAGAGCTTTGCAAGGTCATGTAATTGTTAGATGGAGAGCTTTATGAGGTTATGTCATTGCAAGATGGAAAACTTTGTGAGATGGAGAGCTTTGTTAGATCATGTCGTTGTGAGATGGCAAGCTTTGCGAGATCATGTCTTTGCTAGACGGTGAGCTTTACGAGATCATGTCGTTATGAGATGGTGAGCGTTACGAGATCATGTCTTTGCTAGATGGTGAGCTTTGCGAGATCATGTCGTTTCCAGGTGGTAAGCTTTGCAAGACCACATCATTGCGAGATGGAGACCTTTGTGAGACAACGTTGTTGCGAGATGGAGACCTTTGTGAGACTAGGTCGTTGCGAGATGAGAAGCTAGTGTGATCTTTGGAAACTTTATTTTGCCCCCGGTATATTACAATGGTTAGAGACACTTTTTGACTTTCCTATTTGGGGATGTTTTGAAACTTTACATGTCAAGATGTATGCATTTGTTTTACGTATGCATAAAATATTACGTATGCTATGTGTGGAGTAAATGAGAAATTGAATGCATGTACATCCTATATGTATGCTTGAAATTATGAATACTAAAGCTAGACTTATGGAATGCACAAACTAAATGGATGTGTGAATGATATGCTGGCTTTGATTCTGCTCATCAACCTTTTGCTAGAGGGTGGTAGTTGTCTTCTTTTATTGCTCATTTGCTTTGAAGTGAAAGAATTTGTCAACCTTCTTGAACAGCCATTTGCCCCCTAATTGGACAATGGATGGATAACAATAACCATATGTGAAATAGTAGATAAACTAATGAAGGAACAGATAACCAAGTTGAGAACAACACTTGAGACCTGAGCCATCTGACCTTTATTTCCTTTTTTCATTTCTTTTTTTTTTTTGCCTTAATTTTTGCCTAGACTGCCCCGTACGAGGTCTTCATTGAACTTTGCCTACATAATTCATATGGGGTTTTCATCCTACCAGGCATGCCCTAATTTTTGCATGAGCTGCCCAAAAATGGGTTTTTAACTCATCGGGCTTTTATTTTCGGCTTAACTTTTGCATGAGTTACTCACGAATGAATTTTCCAACTCATCAGGCTAATTTTCTTTTTATCCTTTTTTTCTTTTTTCGTTGTAGGCATTCCAAGGTTCAAACTTTTGAGGATTGAACTGTTGATACCGTCCATGGCAGACCCTTGATTTTCTTGAAATGACATGCCCCCGACATGGTCATTGAATATGGATTGAAGCAACACTGAAGACGATGAAGACTGAGTTACATGAATGATGCAACATATGATTTGTTCCACTTGTCAAATGTTTTTCCTTTCAAACTTGAATGCAATGACATTGATCAAACAGTACACAAATCTGACAAACATTCAAAATTAACTTCTATTCATTTAACAATGGCACATGAGTGTACTTTACAAATTACATGTAACATTACTGCTGTTATCAACCATTCCTCACGGGTTTTATGATTGACTATTTTAACACTCTCCCTTTTTCTAATTCTCTGATTTTTGCCTGGATAGCCCTTTTGAGTTTTCTCTCCAGCGGGATTTTATTTTTTGTTGTTGTTTTTTTATTATTTCCTTAGAGGTAATCACTCCTTCACTTTGAGATCTTTGCAACATTGGTAGGAAGAACCTTCTTGACTAAGCACATGCCTTCGTAATTGGACTTGAATTTACCTTCCATGCATCAAAAGGAATAGGCTTAGCCTACTTTAGAATCAAATCACCTCCCTTGACTGGTCTAGGCTTAACCCCATTTATTGAAAGCTCTCGCAATTCGTTGCTGGTGAATCTGAGTGTGATACAGAGCTTGTTCCTTTTTTTTCTCAAAGGATAACAATTGTTGACATCTTGCATCAGCGCATTGGGTTTCTGGAATCTCTGAATTTAGGGAAACCATGACATGTTTCTCTATTAATAAGGAAACTTCAACTACCCCCATTGGCCTATATGGAGAGGACTTATGATGCTCAATCACTTTTTCTAGAATAACAAGTTGTTTGTCACCCTTGAACTGGACACCAAAATTCAGTCATGCTCTATGCTGTCATTATTGGCAAGGATATTGCTCCAACATATCTCGAGAAGTATTCAAGTGCCACTATTATGTGTCCATTTAACACCTTCGGCCCTTTGCTTTTTTTTCTTTATCTTTTTTTTCTTTTGGCTTTGCTCTCTCTCTTTTTTTTGTTATATCTTGTCTTTTGCTTTGCTCTTTTTTTTTTGCTTTCTTTTCTTGGCTGAGTTGTATAATTTTGATGGCAGCAAATGGACCTTATCTAACATTCGTGGCATTTTCTGAATATAATCTCGATTCATTGAGTTCCAGCAATATCCTTGTCTTTAAATCTTTTGTGAGAGCATATAGCTATCCAAGTTAAGTCCACAAGTTTCTGAATGCATTTCCTTTATTAGATCCTTCTTGTCCTCTTCACCAGTCATTATTGTAGCAAGAGATGCAAACCATGCTATGAGTTGCCCTTCTATTGAACTTGAACTTTCATCATCCTTGTTGCCCCCAGTGTTGCTTGAAGTTGTGATTCCTCTTTTTATTTATATATTTTTTTTTCATTCATTTTTTCTTTTTCTCTCTCTCATTCAATAGTAACATAACATGCAATCGATATTTCTTGTCTTTTGTACCAATGTTAAATGAAGAAGCTAGAGATGGATTGATGCCAAACGTGCTAATGTATGATCAATGCAATGCAATAGTGCTATCAAGAAGAACACCAAACAAATAAAACAAAATTCATTTATTATTGACTTTGAAAAGCAAAGGTGCTACAATTGTCATGAATCAGAAACAAAGCATTCTAAGCACTTTCCTCAGGATCCTCAATCTTTCCTTCATCAATCAGGTTATGGATTACAGTCTTCAACTTGGTGCAATCATCATTGTCATGCCCTTATGCCTGGTGAAACTTACAACAAGTGTTAGGGGTAAAGCTAGGTCAATTTGGATTAACAAGCCCCCTTATTGTCACAGGTTTCAACAGACCATCTTTCACCAAACTTTCAACTTCAGAGAGGGGTTGATTGAACTTTGAGTACTTACGAGGGGCTTTCATTGTACTACAACTTACTTAGTTTTTATTCCTATCAGCTTTTATCTCTTCAGCATGAAGACCATCATCATACAAGTCATAAAGGTCCTTGGGTTCAGTGCTTGCAGCTACTTGACTAAGTTTGGCAGAACATTTTGTTCCACAATGCAAACTTGGCCCTTTTCAGAGGGCTTGTTTTTAATCAAGGCAGCCTTACTCCTCCAGCAGATCAAATATTTAGAGAAAGATTCACCCTCCTTCTCCTTGGTCATCTCTAAATCTCAAAGTGATACTTCTAAGCCCGCATTATAAGCAAACTACTTCACAAAGGCACTACACAGTTCATCCCTGTCGGCTTGTATAGTGTAAGACATGCAAAGGTACCATTCAGATGCTATTCCTTCAAGTGATAAAGGGAATAATGCCACTTTCTGCCCCTTATCTAGTGCGGTTGCAGCCATGATAGTGATATACTACTTCAAATGCATCTTAAGGCCACCACTTCCATTGAACTTTTGCATGTCACGCATTCTAAACTTGGAAGGTAAGTTTGTCATGCCTTTCATCTCCATACCATCAAAGTCAAAGTCCAGCTTTGAGTTCTCGTCCATAACCATGTCTTGGAGTTTTTCTACCCTTTTGCATAAAGTATTAAAGGCTTCATATTATGTGTTCTCAAGGTTAAACTCTCCTCGGTCATCATTGTTCCTTTCACAGTCATTCCTATCTTGGTTCAAGGCATCTTGGGTCAATTGTTAGACAACATCAAGGGTAAGAGTAGGTTATTCTCCTAATCCTGACATGGTGCTTGAGCTTGTTGATGATGAAGGGTTACTTTCAATCTGATACCGAACTAAACGTCCACCCTCTCATGTCCAAGGTCTATAGGGATCAATTGTTTCTATAAGACAATGGGTTAGCATGGCATGTTGAATGCAGGATGCATGTATGCATGAAATGCAAATGCATAACAAAGAAAACAAGGAAACGTTAGTCAACAATCATAAATACTACCCTACGGACATCCCTGGCCATTCCAGAGGGTAGACCTTCCAACCTTATTACTCCCACACACGTGTAGATCCGGTGAGTCACTTTTCTAAGATCTTTATTTTTGGGCCTTCATATCAACAGGGGATGCAAGTACCGACATGTATATATATATATATATATATATATACATCCAAACCAAACAATAATGTTTGAAGCAAATGGGCTTGCAAGATCCTCCAGCCCAACACAACTAGATCCACTACATGTTTCAGAACCACATCATGGGCATTATGGGCAAAGCTTTGCCCCTAAATGGATTTGAACTTTCACCAAAGAAACAGCCAAAGGTTAGCGTAGGCATAGTTTTCAATTGGGCAGAGCTTCACCCTTAAAATGGGCTTAGCGTCACCTCAAAAATGGCCAAAGCTTCGTGATAGCTAAGTTGGTAAAGTTCTTATCCAAAATAGGTTGGGCTTTGTCATAACAATGACCAGATTTCAACTTAGGCTTAGTTTCCATATGGGTAAAGCTTCACCCCTAAATGAGCTTGGCTTCACTTTGAAAACGGCCATAGTCTTGCCTCAGTGGTTTTGAGCATATAGGTGGTATAGGATTAGGCCTTGGTTCTTGGGCTTTTTCACAACAAACATTCATGGCATCAAGCAACAAGCAATATTTGGATAATCCTAAGGGAAATAACTAAGTCAACTATATGTGGGCTTTGTCCGATTGAAGAGGTTTAAGGCTCCCACAGTAGTTGAACTCCCGTTAACCATTACTATGATGGTAGGAGATTCGGCCTGAATTTCCCATTAACTATCACCTATTAACCATTACTATGATGGTAAGCAATAGCAAGACAATTCAGCTACTATGAGTGGTAAAGCCAAAACGAGGCCCGCAGAACTGGAGTGGGACTTTTGGGCCTTGCTCTAACAGTAACAGGGGTTATCGGGCATTATGCAAGTATGCAATTCAAGAATAGAAAATGAAATTATAAATGAAAAGGTATGAGACCACGTGGAATCTTATGCTCGAAATCCCCATTGGAGTCGCCACTGTGGATGGGAGGTGTGTCACAGCCCTGAATCATGGGATAAACACCGAACCGACCCAAGTATTTTAACAACCCCGGGCTGGCGCCATTCAAGGTAAGGATAATGTTTGTATAACAGAGTGAGGGAGTCACCACCTAACTTGTGGGTCAGGACCATACTTGTTCCACATTTTATGACGTCAGATTCCCTGAAGGACGCTAAACGTCATAATCCAGATATTTGAGTTCGGCATAAGCCATTCCTTTAGTTGTGGGTCATACCTTAATGTTTATAATAACATCATAGTATCCCCTAACAAGCAACGATATAAATAAGGAAAGCAGTAACATCCAATAACATGCCGAAAAGTAGTAAATCATGTATACAATATGATAACAAACATGAACGAAGACATGCAATATCCATACACCCTTAAGAATGGAGGTAAATAAGAATAGAAAACATTCTAAAATGATCTAATTAATTTCTAACCTAGTGTTTCTAAATTGATTTTAACGATCCTAAGTCTAAAACATGCATCGGAGTTTATTTTAACTATTTAATTTACCTGATAGTAATTATTTTCTATTATTTTTAGTTATTTAACCATATTCATACAAAATAAGGTAAGAAATAGTGTTTGACTAAATGTGGAAACCGTAAATCGTACATCTAGCAACCACAGAGAAGTGGAAGTGTTCTAATTTAGGTTTAGAGATACAAATAATGGTTGACGCGTGCCTAATCACATTCTGGGCCTTTTAGAATCACCAGACTAGTCCAAAACGCTTAAGACTTATTGAAATGGGCCTGGGGGACTACTGTGTGCCTCCTCTGTCTAAAGGTGTGCGCCTCAACTTAGGGTTGTACGCCTCTTGGTTGATCTATGCACCTTTTCTAGTACCCAGAATGTGATGAACGATTCTCGAACTTAATTAAGCCTGCAAATTTAATTTAAAACAAATCTAGACACAAATAGCATCTCTAGAATAGATTACAGTACATGATTACATCAAAGTGGTCCTAGAACATGGATCTAATCCTAAATCCATGTTTCAGGGTCGAAGAACATTAAAATCACCTTCATTGTGTTCTTGGTAGCTTTAAGTGGTTTCGATCTTTATTTTGACGTTCGGAACTCCCATAAATGTTCATAACACCATTAAACATGCAAAACAAAGATTAAACATGGTTAGTGAAGTCAAAATAACAAGAACAATCAAGAACAACATAAGAAAATGAAAGAACATTCAATAACATAAAAACAACATTATTAATAAACAAGAAAAGTTTAGAAAAACTCATGTATGTATGGATTATGGGCACTTATCCCATTAGATTAAGGGTTTATGATCACCGTCGATTGAAGAACACCTTAGAACTCTGTCAGAACTTCGTTAGAACGACCTTAGGAAAACCTTTAAGAAAGCTAGTTAGATCATATAAGAACAACTAGAATTAGATTTCTAGCATTCCTCGGAGATCTAACCTCTGAATTTCTTAGAGCTTAGCTAGAGAGCAGGCTCTAAAGAAAGTAGGAAAGCTAGAGAGAAAAGAGAGATCGTCGTTCTAACAGTTATTGTTGGTTGAGAAGAGCTGAGGAATGAAGTGGGTGGAGGGGGCTATTTATAATGTTTATACTAGGGTTGAATTTGGAAAGAATTGGAATTGATTTGCTTGATTGATTTCATTGAATTAATCTAGAGAATTCCTTTCCTTAATTAGTGAAATCAGATCTGATTGATATGTTTGGTAATCAAACCAAATCAAATCAGATTCATGTTTCCTTAATTTTCAAAATCAAATCAAGACTTTCCAAAAATCTTCAAATCACCATTTTAATTCTAATTTTTGGCGTGTTAGGAAGGTAAATCTATTTCAAAATGGATTTGAGTGGCTGCCAAGTAAATTGGAATAGGTTTGGGCTTCAGGAAAGTATATACGGGCTTGTTTCGGGCCCAAATTCTTCATCCTGGCCTTTATTCTTCACTTTTAGGCTGAGCTTGAGAAGCATGCCTTAGGCCTTAGGAGTGCACCTCTAGCTAGAGGAGCACGTCTCATCCTTGAGGCGCATGGCTCATGGATGAGGTACAAACCTCTAGGATGAGGAGCAGGCCCATTTCCAGCCTTGTCCGGCCCGTTTTGTGATGTTTTAGCCTTTTTCTAAGCTCTGAACCTACTGAATCAAAGCCTAAACTCTAAATTAAGGCCTAAAACATCAGAACTCAGCCCATAAAATCATTTTAAGCTCAAAACCACTTTAAAATCAATCAAAACCATTTTAAGAGCAATTAGGATTTTAAAATCTAATTGAAAACCTTTCTAAAACATATTTGGAAGTTCTTTGGCGTTCAAACAGTGTACCTCAAGTAACAAAGTTACTCACTGTTCATCATCTAGGCTTTGAGCCACTCCCATTATCCTTACATCCAAATATTAGATGTCTACAACCAATCTTTTGCGATTCACCCCTTAATAAGAGGTATTTCCTTTATAAGCACCTAGCCTTTTGATCTTACCCCTTATTGAGAGGTCTTTACACTATTGTAAATTTTTGCAAACAATCATTATTCATTAATCTTGGGAATCAAATGAGGCTTCCCTTTGCCTTACATTTGCCTGTTTATTGAATAAAAAGAGAAAAATCAAAAACTGAGATTAAAAATACCTCAGTCACTTTTAGAGGTTCGCCCATCTACTCCAGTTTCTATTAGGATCCTTCCTGCCTCAAGTTAGAGGTCTTTAATGATAATACTTCCTTAAGTGCTTAGTATTACATGATCTAGGTATTTCCTCTCCCCCCAAACCTTGGAGTTTATAAATGCCATTACCTATGACCTTATTGATTCTATAAGGCCCTTCATAATTAGGGTGTAGCTTGCCCGTTTCTTGCTTCGAAACCTCAGCTTTCCAGAGCACAAGATAACCCTAGTCGAACTTTCATTCTCTAACTCTACGATTATGAAACCTTGCCATTCCCTGTTGCCATGCCATCATTCTTAAATAAGCCTACTCTTGTTTCTCAGGGTGTAGGTCAAAGTTAAGGCAAGGCACTTGATCATTAACTGATGAGATGAACTCCGTTCTATAATTTCTTTCCCCAAATTCAACAGGGATAACAACCTCTAAACCATAACAAAGTGCAAATGGGGTCTTGCATGTAGGATCTTTGGGAGTTGTTCTATAGGACCACAAAACATTGTATAAGTAATCTACCCATCTAGTTTTTTCATGTTCCAGCCTCTTTTTTAGGCCCTGCAAGCTAATCCAATTTGCTAACTTAGCTTGCCCATTTGCTTGAGGATGATGCACTGATGAAAACCTTTGTTTAATCTGGAATGCCTCACAAAAATCTTTAAAGGCTTGAGAGGCAAACTGTGTTCCATTATCAGTAATGAGTGTATTAGGAATCCCATATCTGTATGCTATCTCCTTAAAAAAGAAGTCATGCACCCTTTGCAAGGTGATTGTTAAAACTGCCTCTGCCTCGATCCATTTAGTGAAATGGTCACTTGCTACTATCAAGAACTTTTTCTATCCTTTTGTAATAGGAAAAGGACCCAATATATCCATTCCCCATTAAGCGAATGGTCATTCACTCCCAATTGGAGTCATATTCTCTGCTGGCTTGTGATGTATATTTGCATGATACTGACATGATTCACATTTAGCCACAAGCTCTTTTGCATCTTTCTTAATTGTGGGCCAATAATACCCCGTCAAAATGACTTTCATTTCTAACACGTTGGCCCCTTCATGGGCAGACCCTATCCCTTTATGTAACTCTCTCAAAACATAATCAGCTTCCTTTTCAAATAGACATTTAAGCCATGGTTGACTCTTAGACCTTCTCCTTAGTTCACCTTCACTAAAAACATAACTAGAAGCCTTCCTTATAATTCTTTTAGCCTCTCTCAAATCATTAGGCAATTCGCTCTTCTCCAAATACTGAATAATAGGTTCCATCCAACCCCTACTATCCTTAATTGGGAGTATGTTAGCCTTGGCTATACTAGGTATTTTTAACTCCTCGAGTCAAACGTTGGGAATTGCTATCCCCTCTATAGCTAACTTTGCCAGAGTATCATCATATTGATTTTCCCTTCTAGGTATCCGTTGGACTCGCCACTGTCCATTTCCTCTTTTTCCCCCTCACACATGAATTGTTTGGCCATAGCTACATATTTAGCCATATCCTCTCATGCTTGAAAGTTCCCCTATACTTGATTCACCACTAATTGAGAATCACTACTTACTTTAGATCCACGATTTTGAGCTCTATGGCGATTTATAACCCAAGAATTAGAGCTTCATATTCGGTAACATTAGATATTGAAAACATTATCCTTGAAGCATATTTTACCTCGATTTTGTCTAGTCCTTTACCACTATTCCAATCATTACTCCTGTAGATCTAACAGCCCCATCTACTGTTAGTGTCCATTGAACTATCTCACCATCTGGCATAGGTTCCCTAGGCGTCATCTCTGCCACAAAATCAGCCAGAACTTGGGCTTTAAGAGCTTTCCTTGGTTCATACATTACTCCAAGGCTTCCAATGTGTACTACCCATTCAGCAACTCTTCCTGAAGCCTTAGTTTTCTATAAGACTTTTCTATAAGACTTTCCTTAACGGGCTATCTGTTCGCACAATCACTTGATGTGCCTCAAAATAATATCTTAGCTTTTGTGTCGCAATAAGTAGGGCAAATGCCAGTTTTTCTAACTTAGGATAATTAAGTTCTACTTTATGCAATACTTTGCTTACATAATAGATTGGCATTTGCTCCCCATATTCTTCCCTAATGAGAACCGCCACTATAGTTTCCTCCGTTGTTGCCAGGTACAAATGTAGTGTCTCGCCCTTTATAGGGCGACTCAATAATGGTGGAGATGATAGAAATTTCTTGATATCTTGAAAGGCGAGTTTACAATCGTCAGTCCATTTGAAATTCTTTGGATTTTTCAGGGTTTTAAAGAATGGAAGGCATCTTTTCGCTGAATTGGAGACAAATCGCCCAAGGGCCGTTATTCGCCTATTACGTTTCTACACATCATTCAATTTTGAGGTGCTTCCATTTTTATGATCGCCTGTATTTTGTCGGGGTTTGCCTCTATACCCCTTTATGAAACCATAAAGCCAAGGAATTTTCCTGATTGTACCACAAAAACACACTTTTCTGGGTTCAATTTTAGATTATGCCTCATGAGTGTTGTTAAGACCTCCGCTAAGTCTTTTACATGATCCTTTGCCCTTTTAGACTTTACAATCATGTCATCCATATAGATCTCCACGTTCTTCCCAATGTTATCTTTGAACATTTTATTAACCATACGCTGAAAGGTGGCTCCAGCGTTTTTAAGACTAAAGGGCATCTTACTGTAGCAATAGGTTCCCTCATGCATTGTGAAGGGAGTTTTAGCCTCATTAGGCTTGTGCATGGGAATTTGATGATACCCCGATTTAGTGTCAATCAGAGAGTATAGCTGATGTCCTACTGTGGAATCTATTAACTAGTCAATTTGTGGTAAAGGATAGCTGTCCTTTGGGCATGCTTTGTTCAGATCAGTGAAATCTACACACATTCTGTAAGTCCCATTTGGTTTCTTTATGATCACCACATTTGCCAGCCATTTGGGGTATCGAACTTCCATTATAACTCTCGCTTTCATTAGCTTGGCAATTTCATCTGTTATGGCAATTTGTTTTGGCTAACTATGTTTCCTCTTTTTCTGAATCACTAGGGAAACTGATGGATCTATGTTCAGCCTGTGAACCATAACATCTCTGCTTACTCCCGTGAGTTCAGTCTCATCCTATGTAAAAGTATCTACATATTTAGTGAGAGTATTTAATACTCCCTGCATTACTATTGGGTTCATCTCCCCCAATTTGACTGGCCTTTGGTTGTATGACTCCACCAGGTTCAGATTTGTTTTCTTTCTGCCTCATTGTTTCCTCAATAACGAGGTTGAATGCACCACTTTTAATGCCTGACAGTAGGCCACCATAGCCTTTTTTTTTTATCTCCTCTTACCATAGCTTTGCCCTAGAGGTGGGGGATCTTTAATAGCAAATATCTAATGCAAATGCTTAATTATTTGTCGTTGAGAATAGGTCACCCAATGATTACATTATATGCAAAAGTTATGTCTACCACCATGAACTCTGCTTGGAACATCTTGGTTATGCTCCCTTCACCCAATTCCATCTCCGGACTAATGGAGCCTACAATGAGGGTTGATTTTCCTCCTAACCCTACCAATAGCGTGTTAATTAGGGATTATTTAGATTGATCTATCCCCATATGAGTAAAGACCTTCATAATAAGGAGGTTGACTGAGTTTTATGTGTCCACTAGTATATTATAGACCATGCAATTATGAATTAATCCTTGAACCACTAGAGCGTCCTCATGGGGAGTCACTGTGGTCCCCTTTATTTGCTATTAAATCTGTACGGTCCTAATTTGTTCAGCTAGAATAGCCTTGGGATTGATAGAGTAAATGGATCTGTCTACCCTTTTCCTTTTAATGGAACTATCGCCTCCTACAATTCCTCCTACAATCACATAAATGCATTTAACAGGACCGCCCTTAGGCTTTCTTTCCTCTCGAACCTCTTCACTACTTTCGATGTCTCTGTAATCTTGCCTCCTGTTATCCCTTCTAAATTCTCTCCTATCATGCCTTTGATCTCTGAGTCTCTCTTCCCTTGTCTCCTCTTGCCTATCACCTCTGTTCTCTTCCCTTCTTTTTAGTTGTCTATAAGTAGGCCTGGATTCATCATCTCTCTTTATAAATCACCTTAGAGCCATCTTGTATGAGTTTTTCAATATCCTTTTTCAAATGATTACAATGTTCTCTATCATGTCCCACATCTTTGTGGAATTGACAATATTTTCCATTGTCCCTCTTTTCTACTGTGTAGGAACTCATCCTTTTAGGCCATTCTACCATGTCACCATTGTCTTTGATGTGCATTAAGATTCACTCCCTAGATGTGTTAAGGGGCATATATTTAGGAGGATTTCAGCCTTTAAAGTTAAATCCACCATTTAAATTCTTACTCCTCTTGGGCGATCCTCTATCGCCCCTCGATGATAATTCCCTTTTGTACTTCTTCATCCTCTTTAGATAATACTGACCATCATCAACATGAATAGTAGTGTTGGCGATTGCCATTAAGGCTTCCACATTGTTAGGAGCCTTTGCTAACAGTTCCTTCCTGAACTTTTCACTTGTTGTGCCATGGAGCATAGCTGAACAGGCTATTCCCTGATTCAGGTCCTCTATTTTTACAATCTCATCATTGAACCTTTGCACATATTTTCTCAGGGGTTCACCCTCTCTTTTCTGTATTGAGAAAAGGTCTACTAATATCTTTCTTTACTGAATAGAGGCAGCAAACCGTTGCCTAAAGTCTGTGGCAAGTTGTCTGAAGGAGTGGATAGAGAGGCAATGACTTATACCAGTCAGTTGTGTTCCCCTGCAAGGTTGTGGGGAAGAACTTGCACCATATATAGTCCCCGTTGGTCTGGACACTCAAAGATGTTTGAAACTTGTATATATGGCTCGTCGGGTCTGATTTTCCAGTATAAGAATCCAATGTAGAAAACTTAAAACCTTTAGGTAAAGGTTTGTCCAGTATGTGTTGGGCAAACAAGGATT
>CANYLF010168189.1:0-12762 GCA_948193215.1 Bocquillonia castaneifolia
ACTCTTGTAGTAACAAGATCCACCTAATCAATCGCGGCTTGGCATCCTTCTTTGCTAGCAAATACTTCAAAGCCGAATGGTCAGTGAAAATAGTTGTTTTAGAACCTACAAGATAAGATCGAAATTTATCAAATGCAAAGATAATAGCTAACAATTCTTTTTCAGTAGTTGCATAATTTATTTGAGCATCATTAAGTAACTTGCTAGCATAATAAATAACATGCAACTTCCCTTCTTTGCGTTGTCCCAACACGGGTCCTATGGCATAGTCACTCGCATCACACATCAATTCGAATGGTAGCTCCCAATTTGGTGAAGTAATAATGGGTGCAGAAGTCAACTCCTTCTTCAATTTCTCGAAAGCTTCAACACAATCATCATCCATCTTGAAAGGCACATCCTCCCCCAATAAAGCACATAAAAGACGAGTAATCTTAGAGAAATCCTTAATGAATCTCCTATAGAAACCCGCATGTCCAAGAAAGCTTCTAATATCCTTGACAGAAGTAGGATTGGGTAGTTTCTCAATTGCTTCAATCTTTGCACGATCAACTTCAATTCCCTTTTCAGAAATCTTGTGCCCTAAGACTATGCCCTCATGAACCATAAAGTGGAATTTCTTCCAATTCAATGCCAAGTTAGATTCCTCACATCGAGCTAGAAACAAGCATCAAAAGTGTTGCCAAAAACACTAAAGTCATCCAGGAAGATTTTGATAATATCTTAGACCATATCGGAGAATACAGCCATCATACACCTTTGAAAAGTCGTAGGGGCTATACATAATCCAAATGGCATGCGTCGGAATGCAAATGTACCATAAGAACATGTAAATGTATTCTTTTCTTGATCCAACGGATCAATGGGGATTTGGTTGTAACCAGAATAGCCATCCAAGAAACAAAGGAGCTAAACCTTGCTTTTAGCTCAAGTCATTGAATTTCAATATGAAACTAATTGTGGTAACCCTAGCTTAAGTTTTAAGCTAAACCGGCTATAAATATACGTCTAAAACTAGGTTTTAAGGGGGGGGGGGGGGAGATAGCCAGAGAATACGAATTTAGGGTTTGATTTTTGATATCAACACTCTGATTTCATTCACAACTAAGAAACACAACCCTACACTTCACTTTTCACATTATAAATGTAAAAAACTCATAAAAGCTTGCATCTTTCTCTATACAAAGGTGTTTTTGAAGCTTCCAATCCATTGAAGCAATTTCTAGTTGCTCTTAATCATTAGAAAGCAATGCAAAAGTCACTCAAACCAGATCTGAGGGTTATCAAGCGCTTCCAGCCAGTTTCTTGAAAGATAAGTCACCTTATTTCTTTATATTTTCCTTCATGTTTTCATTATTTTCATGATTTGCATGCCATGATCTATTGTCTTTGTTTGTTTCATTGCTGTGATCTTTTGTTTTACATGTTTTGATAATGTTTTTGCATGTTCCTTTTGATTAAGTGCCATGTTCATGCATAATAATTGTTAAAAATTGTTTCTTTTGCATGTTTACATGTTTATATGTTCAGATCTAAAGTTTTTGATGTTATTTAAATGTTTTTCATGCATAAAAATCCTTTCTTTCCATGTTTTATCAAATAAAAATCATTTCTTTTGCATAAAGGTTATTTCTTCTACATAAAAATCACTTCTTTTGAGTTTTAATGCACAAAGGTTGCACCTTTTTTTATATTTTATTATGAAAAGTTATTTTTTTTGCATGTTTTGGTATTTTTTTTTTAGATCTAAATTGTTTGAATCCATAAACATGTTTTAAATGCATAAAGATTGTTTCTTTTGTGTTTTAATGCATAAAGTTATCATCTTTGTATGTTTTCATGCATAAAGCTTGTTTCTTGACATGTAAAGTTGTAATCTTTGAATGTTTTAATTGCAAACTTTTCATCTTTTTATGTTTTGATGTATGCCTTTATTAGATCTAGGTTGTTTTGCCATGTGTCATGCATTTTTTTATGTGTTTTGATGCTTGTTCCATAAATTTTTATCTCTATTTGATCATTTTTGGGGCTTGGTAAACCCTGAAAATTGCATTTTCCATCAAATCATGCATGCTACAAGTTATTTGGTCAACAACGCCGCAAGTAGGAGTGGCGTTGGGCCCAAACGCCAGTCTCTTGAGTGGCGTTGGTCTCTGTCTCTGTTCCTTCTGTGCTATTTTATTGGGATTGCTTGTGTACAGTAGCTTTCACATGGAATGCAGCTATAAGGTAAGCTTCCGAACCTTCTTTGGTAATTATTTAGATATATTATTGCATGTAATTGATTATTAATGTTAATTTGGTAATTGTTCTAGGTCTAAAACGATAGAAACCCTAGGTTGTGTTGTTATGTTGGTTGTTATGTGTTTATTATCCCTTTTGCATGTAAATTAACCCTAATTAATGGTTGGTAATTATTAAAATTAACTCTTGTTTGTTATTAGAAACTCACCATTACATGCTTGTATGTAAAAGGTAGGTTATAAATTGTTATATGTTTTTATTGCTTTGATAGAAGGAATGAAGGTTGGTATAATACTAGGAGTATTAGGTAAAGAATCACGCTCTGGAATTGATAAGTCGGATCCATGAATATCTAGGGTCAATGCACCTTTCTTATTCTTTAGAGGAATCGAGGTGTACACCTTGTAAGACATTCCCGATGCCGGTTCGGGTGGCGACTACCACTTCAGCCCCGCAGCTGAACACACAATGATGCAGTTGCTAGTCATGGCTCAAGCTCTGAGGCAAAACCTCCTTGTCTACAGTTTGGTAACTCCACAAGGGACCTTTGACAGACAGACTTATGATTCTTATGATTCTACCAATACTCTTTTTATTATGCTAAACTATAATTTCTTTGCATTCATTCTTGCATTATAGCACCCTACCTCACGGGTACCATTAGTCAAGTTGCCTATGTTTTATAAGAGTTCTTTATAGGAGGCAAAATCAATGACTACCACTCATAAATTTAATTGTCCTACTATTGCTTACCATCTTTGTTATGGTTAATGATTGATAGTTAATGGGAAATTCTGAGCTAAATGTCTTACCGTCGCTAGAACCTTTTTTGAAAGAGGGAGATGGTTAATGGGAGTTCACCTTCTGTGGGAACCTTCTTTCAGTCGAACCTGACCGAAGCCATGTAATGATTGTAGTAACTTCCTCTAGGACCGACCAAATGATTTCTTTGTTATATGATGCCATGAAGCCGTTATAATGCCCAAGTCTAGTGTTGATGTTTTAACTCAATGCCTAATTGTCGCCTATAGAGGAAGCACTAATTTAATTGCACCTAACTAGTGCAACCTTACAGCGTAGGGTCATTTAGAATTGAGAAGAATGGCTTTGATTACTACCTTTGAGAAAGGGATGTTGGTGTGTAGGTCTAATTATACCTGACTGACGCTAAAACGGCCCTGAAACAAGGGGAACATTAAGGGAGTTTGCTAAAACAAAGACATGGGATAAGGTCGTAGTAATGACTTATTGTTTAGTTTGTATGTTGAGAGCTTTCTTTATGTGCAAACGTGCATTCTACGTCGGCAATAACATCCCCTGCTGATGCGATAGCCCAAACCAATTCCTAGGAATGTTGACTTGGCAAATGAATACGTGTGTGGGAGAAATAAGGGGTAATAAACTCCTAGGTCACTATCCTTTTATTGGATTGCAAAATGGTCATTGGTTTTCAATTTCTTTCAATTTGATCACTAACGTTCTATTTTATTTCAATTTAAGGTCACCCATCGAAGTTAAACCAAAAATTGCTGATGTGGCAGCCGGAGAGAGAATATTCTCTGAATATTCTGTTACGTCAGCTACCCATCATCTGCCATGTCAACTATGGGTAATAAACCCCCCAGGTCACTATCTTTTTATTGGATTTTAAAATGGTCACCCATTTTTAATTTGTTTCAATTTGATAACTAACGTTCTATTTTTTGTTTGTACATTAGTACTTAAGGTCGTTCCTAGTCTAAAGATGTGTGCATGGTTTGGTTTAAATAGTCTAGCACTGATATACTAACTCAAATAAATAATATTCATTTATTAATTTTCAAACCAAAAAGATAGTAAACCAAAAGTTTTGGATTGGCTTGGTTTAATTTGAATTCGTGTGGGCGTCAAAATTTATATCCTTAAGTGGGAGAGAGGAGGTGGACCTCTGTTTGGAAAAAAAACTTTTCTATCCAAATTTGAAGTCCAAAAGAGCCCATATCCATCCTCACCAATTCTATTTTCCTTTAAAATCCTGACCACATGTTTAACGAATGAACGGTTAATACAGTATCAAATTAAGCAAAGTTTTTTTCTTTGATAATTGTTATTATCCCGGGTATCTGGAACCCCATTTGGAGCTCTGACTAATCCCAGTAGAGTGAGTTCCATTTGGAAACACACTCTCGCCATGCAGCCCTGAGGATCGAACTTTAGACCTCTAGACGTCAAGCCTGCAAGCCCAAGTGGTTTAACCACTCAAACCACACCTCATGAGTAAGAAAAGTTAAAAAAATCAGTAATTTAATCCTTAAAATTTGTGTTTTTAGTCAAATAAGTGTAAAATGTCAATTATAATTTTTTTAAATAGTCATAAAAAATTCATTTTAAATTTTCATCTAATATTTATTTGTGAGTTATAAAATATTTAATTCAAAATACCACAACATACTCCAGACAAGCCGGACGCCTCGTTCATGACATACCACAACATACTCTAGAAGCTCCAACTTCCTCAAGCACCATGGTTGGACTGAGCGAAGATGCTTTGAAAACTTTGCAAGACATGATGGACAATGCCATCAAGAAGGCCTTGAAAGAAAGGGATGAAGAATGGGAATCTAGTAGTGATAATGAGAGAGAAAAATCCTGATAATGAAGCCCTTGAAGCTCTTACTAAGAAGATGGAAAAGCTCAAGGAGATGGTAAGGGGAAAGGACCAGAAATTTGACTTTGACAACTTGGGTCTCTATGGCATAAATAGGCTCCCTCCTAAGTTCAGGATGCCTAATGTAACTATGTTCAATGGGTCGGGCGACCCTAAGCTGCATTTGAAGCAATACATCACCATCATGTTAGCCACCACTCTCAATGCTGAGGAGAAACTGGGTCTGTTCCCTTTGACTTTGGAAGGTGTAGCTTCTAACTGGTATAATGCCCTGCCAACTAGCACTAAATCCGACTGGAAGACTCTCAAAGAAGCTTTTAGGGGTCAGTTCTCCTATAATGCTGCCCTGGAAGTTTCCTTGAGGGACTTAGAGATGACTAAGCAGAAAGACAGTGAGACCTTTTTTAAGTTCCGGATTAGATGGAGAAACAAGGTTGCTTTGATGCCCAACAAGCCTTCAGAAAGGGATCAGGTCAGAATTATTGCTAGGAATGTGCATTCTACATGGGTTGAGAAGCTTCAGTTGATGAATCCATGAAATTTTGTAGAGCTTTATGATGACGGGCTCCAGGTTGAAGAGATTGAGTCTGAGAAGAAGAAGACTACCAAGGCTAGCTCAAGTCGTGCCCATACATAATCTACCAAGGTTGTGGAAGTCAATGCAGTCAAAACCAACTGCAGATTCTCCAATTTCAATAAATCCTTGTCCAAAGTCTTTGAACAGCTTGAACGAGAAGGCTTGCTAAAACCTAAACCAGCCAAAAATACACCAAACACTAGCTCACCACTATATAACCTGAAGGCCTTTTGTTGCTTCCAGCAGGTGCAAGGCCACTCAATCGACAACTACATTAAGCTCAAACACACCATTCCAGACCTCATAGATGAAGGGAAAGTCATGGACCCCGATTCTAAGAAACCAAGCACTAAAAATAACCCATTGCCTACCTACAACTATGTTCTTCCACCAAATAGAATTGGCTGCATTGACTCAGGTGTGACCAAAGAAGAAGTATGGGCCTCCTTCACTGATGAAGATTTAGGTGAGGTGTGGGGTTTTGTTGATTATGATTCGACTGAAGAAGAGGAAGATCTTATGAAGGCATGGGATTCCTTTCAAGATGTGCATGATGCACCTGAATTGAAACATGAGCATGTGGAGGATTTCTTGGGCCAACCTTCAGGCAAGTTTGACTTTAAAGTCCTATTCCCAAATCATCCACCACCTATGGTTCCTCTTGGTGAGATTAAACAAACCTGGGGTCCAGAGTTTGACGTCTATGACAAAGACACACCATGGCCCAAGAATTGGGGTGAGCATATGAAGGATTGGGATAGAGCTGATGCTTGGCAATAGTTCCTGGACAAGGAAGATGTGCCAACCGGTATTGAGTAGGATATTCATGCCTTATGTGATGAGATTGATAAGAAAATCTCATTCCCAAGGGATGAGGCTGATTCCTACATGATCCAGACTATGAAATATGCATGGGAAGATAAAAGATTGCTTTAAGTTTGATGCTTGGTACAGTTTAGATGAGGATGAACTTGAAATCAGTAATATGATGCAAATTGTTGATTCTAAACCTGCTCTAGTCACTAAAAGTGGGAGAGACTTTCAAAGGAAGGATTTGGGTAAGCAAAAGGAACTTAACAAGGAGCCTAAGAAAGAGGTGATAGAGGAAACTGCCTCGACTGATATTATAAATGAGCAACTCAAGAATACCAAGACTAATGCAAGCAAATGGGACCTACTTGTCTCTTCTGAGTCTCATAGGCTGGTGTTAGTTAAGGCCTTAACTCAGGTACCAGTTCCTGACTACTCCGGATGAAGTCGTGAGACTCATGATTGAAAGGAAAAAATGGGAGATAACTTTCTCTGATGAATACTTACCTTTAGAAGGAAGGGATCACAATAAAGCCTTATTCATTGCAGCTGAATTGAACGGGAAGAGAACTTCTTGTGTCATGGTTGATGATGGTTCATCCATTAATGTCTGCCCGTCTAAACTTCTTTCTAAGATGGGGATAGCTAGAGTAGATTTGAAACCATCCAACTTGGTTATTCGGGTTTACGATGACTCCAAGAGGGCAGTTGAAGGCACATTTACTACAAAGGTTAAAACTGGTCCTATTGTTTTAGAAGTTGAGTTCACTGTGCTAGACATTCCTATAACATTTGCTATCCTCCTTGGCCGGCCTTGGTTCCATGCTTTGGGAGGAGTACCATCCACGGTTCATCAAAAGATCAAGTTTCCTTACCAGGATAAAGTCCTGACCATTTCAGCTGAACTTGCCACATTAGTAGTAGTACTGAGAGCTACCCCATGAGGAATCATTGCACATATGGGCTTCCAAATTTTGGGTATCTTTGATAAACCAGGAAACCCTATGGTTAACAAAATGATGAAAAAGATGGATTACTTGCCTTCATTAGGGTTAGGGAATAACCAACAAGGTATCACGCAACTACCGGACTTCAAATTGCAAACAACTAAGGAAGGCTTGGGTTATACAGGAGAGAAGATGGCTAAAGATGGTAAGAATCTTGAAGATTTCTTCGTTCGAGAGAGTGGTACTATCTATCCCGAGAAGGCTGAACTTGTGGATGTTGGGGAGATTCAGGTGCCTGGTTTTGAGATCTTCAAAGACTTGCTGGATGTGCATGCTGTGGAGAAGATGCTGCTTGAGGGAATCTAGGACATGAAGATAGAAGAGCTTATCGACCCCAAGGATGTTGCTGAAGTCTCTGAGTTAGATGAGTTCATAGAGAGCTCTTTAGTTGATTTGTTTTATGAAACTTCTGAAATTGATGTAATAACGTCCGATTTGTTTGAGGATGATTCTGCTGTTCTTTATAAGGTTAATGATATGAACACAAATTTCACTTACTTGTTTAATGTTTTACCTGATGGCACGGTGCAGTGCATAGATCATACCATAAGCATTTTTAACATTAATTATGTGCAAACACACTCTATTAATATTGTTACAAACGAACAACCAAAGGAAATAACTCTTGCATTTGATATTACTGCTAACGAGAGAGAAAAATTTGAAAAAATATTAAATAAAAGAAAATGTGTATTTGCATGGACCTATGATAACATGCTAGGCATTGACAGGACGATCGCCGAACATCATATCCCTATAGATCCCACCAAGAAGCCAGTCAAGCAGAAGTTGAAAAACATATCAAGACTAGATTCCTGGAAGTCGTCACTTACCCAGAATGGTTGGCCAATATAGTTCCAGTCACCAAGAAGGATGGAAGGGTCAGGATGTGTGTAGATTATGGGGATTTGAACAAAGCATCACAAAAGGATGATTTCCCTTTACCTCATATTGATGTTCAGATTGATAGCGCAGCCGCGAGCGCCATGTATTCCTTTATGGATGGCTTCGCTGGCTATAACCAGATAATGATGCCACTCGTGGACAAGATTAAAACAGCCTTCATCACAGAGTGGGCTGTTTATTGCTACAAGGTCATGCCATTTGGACTCAAAAATGCAGGGGCAACCTACCAAAGGATGGCCATAACCTTATTCCACGATATGATGCACAAGGAGATGGAAGTTTATGTAGATGACATGATGGTCAAGTCCTCAACTAGAGAAGACCACTTTGAAGCCTTAGACCGATTCCTGGCATGAGTTGAAAAATACAACCTCAGGCTTAATCCAAAAAAATGTATCTTCGGAGTAACATTCGGAAAGCTTCTGAGACACATTGTAAGCCAGAAAGGGATTGAAGTAGATCCAGACAAGGTAAAAGCCATTCAAGAAATTTCAGTTCAAAGGACTAAGAAGGAAGTCATAGGATTCCTAGGGAAGATTCAATACATCAGTAGGTTTATCTCTAGATTAACTATGTTCTATGAGCCCATTTTCAAGCTACTCAGAAAGGATCAGAAGACTAAATGGGATGAACAATGTAAGAAAGCATTTGACATGATCAAGCAGTATTTAATGATCCACCTATTCTTCAATCTCCTAGGGCAGGGAGACCATTAATATTGTACTTGGCCTTGGAAGATGATGCTATAGGAGCGATGGTTGCCCAAGAAAATGAAGATGGAATAGAGCATGCTATCTACTACCTTAGTACGAAGTTGTTATCCTATGAAACAAAGTATGCCATTGTTCAAAAGACTTGCTTGGCAGTAATATGGACGACATAGAAGCTGAGGCATTATTATTAGTCTTATCAGGTTCAAGCTATAGTAAAAGTTGATACGCTACGTTACCTGTATAAGCGCCAGTGTTGATAGGGAAGCTTTCTAAGTGGTTCGTATTGCTGACTGAGTTTGGCATACAGTACTTGACCAAGAAGACTATCAAGGGGAGAGCAGTAGCAGAGTTTCTAGCTCTTAATCCACTAGAAGGGTAAGAAACATGGGAGTATGAGTTCCCAGATGAGTCACTTAATCTAATAGAGGCAGACGGATGGAAGCTATACTTTGACGAAGCAGTGAACCACAAAGGAGCTGGAGTGGGGGCAATCCTAATCACGTCTGAAGGAGAAAGTATTCCTTTGGCTAAGAAATTAGATTTCAAAGTCACTAACAACATGGCTGAATATGAAGCATGTGTCTTTGGGATAGAAGTAGCCATTGCAGCAGGAGTTAAGAACCTTACAATATATGGAGATTCAATGCTCATCATTAACCAAGCTTCAGAAAACTTGGAAGTAAGAGATGAGAAACTGAAGCCTTATGCATAGTACATTTAGATGCTCACTTTGAGTATTTCTAATTATACCTTTGCACATCTGCCAAGGGAGGAGAATTAAATGGCCGACGCATTAGCAACTTTGGCATCCTTGTGGGACAATCTTAGAGATGTAGCTATGAAACCTCTAGTGATGTGTAGAGCCAGAATCCCCTACTACCAGGGCGAGCGGATAATGATTGTGAATGGACCTAGGGAGAAGTCGTGGTTTTATGAAATTCTGAAATTCCTAGAGAAGAGGGAATACCTAGAAGGAGCTAATGGGAAGCAGAAGCATGCCTTAAGAGTTAGTTCAAGAAACTACACTCACCATGAGGAAATACTCTACAAGAGGGCTTTGAGTGGAATACTACTTCGGTGCTTGGACCAATATGAAGTAGAAGAAGTCATGAAGGAGATCCATGCAGGAGTATGTGGACCCCACATGAGCAGGCATACTTTAGCAAAAAAGATAGTCCAGTAAGGATTCTACTAGGATAAAATGGATAGAGATTGTATCAACATGGTCAGAAAGTGCCATGAGTGTCAGTTACACTGGAATAAGATACACTTGCCACTGATTGAACTTCACAATTTAACATCTCCTTGGCCATTCTCAGCTTGCGGGATAGACATCATTGGAGAAATAAGGCCGACAACTTCCAACGGTCATAAATATACTATAGTGGCTATTGAATACTTTTCGAGGTATGTGGAAGCCATCTCACTACCAACGGTCATAGCGAAAGGTATGGCTGAGTTCATCAATAAGAAGCTCATCAACTGGTTTGGAAAATCGCATCACATCATTTTAGATAATGGCGTGTAATTCCAAGGAGAAACTAAAGATCTACTAGAAAAGGAAAGGATTGAGCATCACAAGTCCCCGCCCTATAGGCCACAAGCTAACGTTGCAGTTGAAGCAGCTAACAAGACTATTAAGAAGATTCTGGCCAAAATGGTGAAGACCTACAAGGATTGGGCAGATAAACTACCTTTTGCAATCATGGGTTACAACACAACCATACGAAGTGCAATAGGGAAACACCGTATTCATTGGTGTTTAGAGGTAAAGCAATGATGACAATTGAATCCTAGGTTCAATCATTGAGAGTGGCACTAGAAGCTCAAATTCTTGAAGCACAATTGGCTAAAGCAAGATACAAGTAGTTGTTGTCTTTAGAGGAAAGAAGGAAGAAAGCTCTCCATCATACGCAAGTGTATTAGTAGAGAATAGCAAGGGCCTTCAACAAGGGAGTCAGAGTCAGGCCAATCAAAGAAGGAGATTGGGTGTTGAAGCAGGCTAGACCCATTACATTTGATCCTCGAAGGAAGTTCAAGCCAAATTAGGAAGGTTCGTATCTGGTCAAGAAGATCATGTCTAAGGGAGCTGTGAAGATTTAAGATCTAGAAGGGAACGAGTTCGAGCAACCCATAAACTTGGATCGTCTTAAGAAATATTACCTTTAGAAAAATATGTGAAAATAATATATCTTGATGAGTTGAAAACCCATGTGGGCAGCTCATGCAAAATAAGGGAGCTCGTTAGAGTGAAAACCTTGCAAAAAGGCATTCTAGGAAAAAATTAGGGCAAAAAGGCTTGCTAGGGTGAAAACCTCACAAAGAGGCAGTCTAGGCAAAAATTAAGGCAATGAGAGAAGAAAGTAAGGAAGCAGTAATATCAAGTTTAAAAGCTAAAGTACGCTTATTGTGCTAATATTAATAAAATGAATCCTTTGCAAAAAGAAAAGTGTCAAACTTTCTTATAGTACTCGATTCTGTGTCTGCATAACTAAAAAGCTAAAACATTGCATGAATAAATGAAATAGTTATGAGACCTAATTCTTCTGGTGTTTCTTTAGCCACTTGACGTTATCAAAGCTTGCATTCATTTCCTTCCTTGCATCCTCTCTTGCTCTTTTTGCATTATTTCTATTTCTTGTAACATACAAGTCAACACCTCTGCCTTCATCATCAAATAGCTTAACCTGCAAATAAAGCCATGTCATGAGATCCACATTTATAATGATACGAATAGGTCAATAATAACACTTACCAGATCAACCCAAGCCTTGTATTCATTATCAATAGTTGGTCCTTGGGTAAAGCTAAGATTCCTTGCAAAAAATCTACTAGCCCAGCGAGAACGGATTTCCCTCGAGAAGAATGGAGTAACAACATAAGGAGTAAAGGATGGAACAAGATGTAATATTCTTTGAGCCATGCCATACTGCCTACAGACTCTGGATGGGGTATAAAAGGTGACAGTACCGAAGCTAGCAACCTGCACAGAGTTTTCTATCACAAAAGGTAGTGACGAAGCTCAATTTCCACAATGGACAATGCTAGCAGATCGATTCCTCAGTCCTAGATAGGAGAAAGCTGGTCCAACCACCAGAAATCTCTAATGCAGCACGTTCAGCCTTGGATAGCACATGTCTTCTAGATTAAAACTGTTGAGGCCTATAAGTTGTAGGGTTCACTAGGGGCATCAATACGCCTAGGTTTTCCTTTAACCAGATCTGGTTAAAGAAGATGTCAGAATGAATCAATCAAGGCTAGTAGAAAAAGGATATAGAAGCAGGATAAGGGATGCATACCTGAAGGAGTAATGGGCTGCCTTAAAGGCGTTGAGTATGCTTGATAGAGTCTAAGCCGACAAAGGTTTCCGCCAAAATGATGGGAAAGGGGTTATGACCACTCTCAACCTGTTCTAGAACATGAGCAATCTGGAAGTTACCTCTGGCTTCAGTAGAAACTAGTAGGAATTGTGCATAAAGACAGAAGCTAGTGATTCTTTGCCAAGACCTGCTATTCTTTGGCTTGGAACTCCCTAATTCCAGCAGGGGTTGAGTCAGGAGAGATTGACCTTCAATACAAGGAAGCATTTGACCTAGGGTTATTCCAAAGAAATTGACTAGAGATTCCAGAGTTTGATTATAAGCAGAAGGTAATGCTAGAGGAGCGTTAAAATGGTATAGCTTGTTAGTAATAGTGCTCTAGGCCTATTGTATGGATATGGTATTTTGACTATTTATGAGAATTTATTATTGTCATAATTTGCATGTTTATTATATAATAATGTCCTTGAATAATATTATTAATTATTCTAAATGTCCCTAATCGGTTATTGTTGTGGGAATAACAATGAATTAAGAT
>CANYLF010168331.1:0-12723 GCA_948193215.1 Bocquillonia castaneifolia
ATATATATATATATATATATATATATATATATATATATATATATATATATATAAAGATAGAAAATGTATATCTAATTTTTAAAATTATGAAATTAATTCAAATATGTACATTCATATTAAAAATCATTAACTATAAATTAAATCAATTGATTTTAATATTTATAAACTCTTTACTATTATTATTATTATTAAATGATTATTTTGTTTTAACAATACAAGATTTTAATTGGTTCAAACATAATAACATTTATTTCATTTTTATTATATTTTTATGTATTTATTTATAAAGTTTTATGTATAACTCTAATAATAAAATAAGATCATTTAATTTAATTTAATTTTTTAATATTATATATATATCAATTTTTATTGTCATTTTTATGAATTATTAATTTATTTTAATACATTTATGACATAGATTATTAATATAAATTAACAATTCATAAAAATGATACTATAAATTAATATAAATAAAATATAGTATTAAAAAGTTAAATTAAATTAAATCATGTTATTTTATATTAAAATTATATGTAAAGTTTGAAACATAAATGCATAAAAAATACAGTACAAAATAAAATTAATATTGTTAAAATAAAAATAATGATGAAATTTAGAAAATTAAGAAACACCATTCAAATTAGATTTAATATAACTGAAAATTTATATGCAGGGGGTAAATTCAATAATTTTAAAGTACATGGGGTAAAAATGGAAAAATCAAATGTACAGGGGGGTAAAATAATTTACTCTACTAATACCGTCAAGGACGCCGTTGAATTTGTCCTTAATGTGGGTATAAATTCGAGTACAGGGAGAAAATGTCGTCAAATTAGAGTATATATGGTAAATTGGAAAATGAGATGAAATGCAGGGACAAAATATGCGTTTTTCCAAAAAAAAAAACAAGAGAATCTTCGAGCGAGAAACTTTCTCCAAGGACTTTTTTTATAATTGTCTTTACTTGGCTTCTTACTATGCAAGTACCCTAGTAGGACTTTTACAAGGGATGACATTATAAGATGTCCGAATGTTTTCCTCTTTTATAAAAACTCGGTAAGTTTTCTTTTCTTTTGACCAATCCTTTCTTGCTTAATAAATTTCCAATTATAAAAAAAACAAGTTAGTTTTAATATTTAAGTTTTAAGGATTAAAATTTTTATGGAATACACATCATTTACAATTTACATGACTAATTTTTAAAAAATTAAATAAAGAATATTTTTTACGTCGCGTGTGATAAAGCATATATGTTAGTTATGCTTATGTAATTCATTGGGCTTATTAAGCTGCCCAGGTCTAATATCGGCCAATAAAAAACATACTTTAGCATGCTAATTCTTCTACATTGGTCTCCTTAATTGTCACAGTTCAATATTTAGACATAAATGTCATTTACTCATCTAAATTATAGGAAAAAAAAGATTATGAGTAATCTATAAAAATAATACCAGTTGCAAAAAAAAAAAAATTTACTTGCCTGTTCCGGATGTACTACATCCAATGGTTGGAAGTCAATTGCTTTTTAAATCTCAAATGCTCAAGTATAAATAACTCAAAAATACATTATACCCATCTAATCATTGGGTGCAATAAGTCGAGTGTAGATATTTAACAGTTGATTGACATTTGAATACGATAGGAAATATGAAATAAAATAAATTGAAAAGAACATAATTGATATTCGGCAATGTTCTATAATTTGAATAAAATACCTTTTCTTTTAACGCAGAAAAATTGCAAAACAAAAAAAAAGTGAAGAATGTTAGCCACCCTTCTCCTTATTATCTTCTCTTTACCTTCTCCATTTAAATTGAACAACTGACATGTTGATAACATTATTGCTAGTTTAATTTTGGGATAATAGTGTTATATATTCTCACATTTTCACCAAATTTCAATTCTATCCTATCCTTTAAATCATTCCAGTTTGCTCCGCCATGTTTGCGATTTGTTTCAAATCTATCATATCATTTATTTTCTATTTCAAATCTATCCAAACATATACTTTTTACTGACATGTCTAGCATTCAATGGTGCCGCTTGGTAAAATATTAAACATGTGGCACCATTGAGAGCATGCCATGTCAGCTTATACACATATTGGATAAATTTGAAACAAATCGAAAACATGATGGAGCAAACTGGAACGATTTAAAGGTTAGAATAGAATTAAAATTTAGTGAAAATGTGAGGATAATAAGACTGTTATCCCTTTAATTTTAGGTAATTTAGTTTTTTATAAGGAGTTAAATATTTATCTTTTTGGGTAATATATATATATATATATATATATATATATATATATATATATATATATATTAAAATTTATATATTTATTTTACTTTTAAAAAAATAACATGATTTAAGATTTATCTCGTATTAATAAATTTATTTATTTTAATCATTTTAATTGTAGTCACTGATATGATATTGATATGTCTATTTCGTAAAAATACTAATAACTCATAAGAATCGATAAAAATAACCTAATAATTTAAAAAATGAAAGAATTATAAATAAAGAAAAATGTAAAAGAAATTAAGCTAATGATAAATAAATTATTTAAGAGTTAATGAAAATAACAATAATATATAACATTTAATTTATTTTGATAATCACTATATGTGACTTGTTACAATTTAAAGGAAGAATGTAAATAAAAGGTAATAAGGGGAAGGTAATTAGCATTCATAAGCTTCAATGATTAGTTTTTTTAAGAAAAGAAATCCAATAAAGTGAATCCTATTTTTCAGGTTGACTTAGGTTGCTTATGTTGCTCATTCAAATTTTAATGAATTTGCACTTGAGATTTAGTTGTTTACGGTCATCCAGCTCGGAATATTGAAAACTAAAAAAAGGATGAGCGGATGTGTCATTATTTGTATGCCAGCCGAAATAAAAATATAATTTTTATGAGAGCCACAATTCGCATAATTCATATTACCACGTCTCAATTTTAAGAACATGTATATATAGGCAGGCTAAAAAGAAAAAAAATTCTGCTAATTAAAAGAAAACATTTATGGCTTGAGAGAGTTTAGACAATAAATATGCTAAAATAAGGTACTATTTCTCCCTTATTTAATCTCGATATCAAATGTTTGAAGTGTCATTTTTATTTCAATTTTTATCCGAAAATCTATAATTTCTCATCTTTTTCTTCAGAAGTTCATCTCTTAATTGAAGGGAAAGATAAGAGACATAAAGAATGGAGAAAAAGATGGTGATGTGTATGGTTGTTTGCATTGCGATCTTAACAATGGCAGAATTACCAATAGTATCTGGCCTCAAAAAACCATCTTGCCTCAAAAATTGTGGTACAAAAGATAAACCATCTTGCTTGACAAAGTGTGGTGCAAAATGTGATGCAGATTCATTCGTTCCACTTTTATGTAGACTAAAGTGTCGAACTCGATGTCCACATGAGCCTTATATAGGGGATAAACATGGAAAAGACCCCATCGGTTAAGTTATTAGATTATGATTCGATGGGTCATGTGAAAATAATATATAAGATCTTATGTATTATTATCATATGATATAAACCTATATGGTTTAATATATTATAATCTATAAATTAAAATAAATCCAATAGTTCATATAGAATGGCTTAAAGTTTTTTCCCCTCTATATACCATGCTCAATTCTAATGCCGAGATCAGTGAGAAGCAAATTCACCTCTTGTTGCAGTATATGTGTTCTTTTTTTTTTTTTTTGTCATGGAAGGTTGGGGCGTAATTTTAGTAGCTCTATATAAATTTGGTTAATGCTTGATGTATTGGTTTAAATTTTTGAAGCTTTATATAATCTGTGATTGTGATTATGTAATAATTTAATATGATTTTTGACTAATAGGATTATATATCATGACCCTTTTAGTCAAATTTTATAATATATCCTAACATTTCAATTGTTTTATATCTATTCTAACCTTTAGTCTATTGTTTCAAATCTATCATGCTATATATTTATAAGGTGACATGACAAGTATTCAGTGATATCATCTAATATATTGAACAAGGTATGCCACGTTAACTAAAACATGACTTGAATATGTTTGAAACACTAATCTAAATGTTATGAGATATTTGAAACAATTAAACGAAAAATGTATTGTTTAGTCATAAATTTCAAGTAAACTGATAATTTCAGTCATTTTTTAAAATTTTAATAATATGGTCCCACATCTTTTTGTTCTCCATCAATTTTAGTGAACTTGAAAATTATGTGGATCGTTGATGATGTGTCATCTACCATTAGTGATGTGTCATCTGCCATTGATGATGTATCATTACAACTAATGACATGTCCAATATTTTTTAGTCATAACTTCTAATAAATTGTCAAATTTAGTCGCAACTTATAAATATTAATGCAAAATAATAACATGCATTCTACGAGCAATATCATAGATATGAAATTAACTCACTGGTAGAATGGGCGCCTCCGTGCGCTCCCGAAGTACTTGGCCCTCCCCGACCTCTCTAATTATCTACAGAATATAAATAATAACAATGATTCAGAAAAATGAATAATATCCTAATTTCATAGAAATTCTAGAATTCTATACGAAGGCATCCTAAATACATTGGTCTACTTCTAACGGTAATTGTAACTTATATTTCTAACGTCTAAACCTGACAGCACGTTTTACGAGAAATTCTACCGAAAATTTGGCAGCATTTCCTCTGTAAATTGAATATCTCTCCACCAAAGTGAAGCCCGTTTCTGCAAGTAAACACACTTCTACGATCAACACCACATACCGGGCCCACCGAAAATACTCGCATTTACCAACACAGTCAGACAACAATAATTAAGCAAAAATTATATATAATTCCTGAATTTGGTTTATCGCATCATGTATTTGATTTAATTGTACTTAATCAGTGTATAATCTTATCCAATATATTCCATATATTAATATTTCTCTTAACAACAATCCTAATTCGGTTTATTGTCCGAACACATATTATTCGAATTAACCATTTAACTTGGTCATATTAATTCCAATTCAATTTCATAATTACTTATTCATCATGATTAAGACATATATGAAGTCCAAACATTTTAATAAAATTCTAAACACGCATTTCTAGGATTTTCACACACCGCATTTTATCTTTCAGGATTTTTAATTAACAAACTACACAAAATTAGACATCATGTCTTCACAAAAGTTGTCTGAAATAATTTTAGATGTTTTTTAAAAATATCATCGGAGATTTCTGGGTGGGGCCCATCGGCCGCCCGTGGTGGCAAGTGGGGCCCATGCGCCGCCACGGAGGTGGCTGTTGGCCCCCAAACTCTCCAAATTTGGTAGCAGCAGGCTGGGGAGATCACCTGTACCACTCACGCTCCGCCAGCAGTCCTAGAATGTTTGGATCGAAGAAAAATGTCTTCGGGGGCATAAATAGAAAACAGCTCCGACGACCCGCGAAATGGCTGATTCAAGGTTGCGCACTATACTTTCCTAAGGTTTTTGGGTGGTTTGAATCTAATTTTGATGGTGTCGTGGCTTTATTTTGGCCAGAAATAGGTGAATAACGAAGGCATTCCCCTCACCGGACTTTCAAGGCTAAAATCGTCTAAAATACTCGAAGAAAATTAAGGAAAATTATATGTACGTGTAGAGGAGGTTGTTCTCTTTGATTTGATAGGTGGTAGGTCGTCTGAGGTGGTCGGACGGTGAAGAACCGATGATGAGAACACCAAGTGCTACAGTGGTTATTTTGAGAGGTTTTGGGTACTGTTTGGGTAAATGGGTTTTGAAGTTTTTGCTACAAATGGACCCTTGGCAGCTGATTTGAGTATATTAAACAAAGTTTTCTATTTTTAATAAGGTCCTTTTCTCCAATTACTTACTATTCCGAACTCAGTTTAATCTCAAATTTTAACTACGGCTTTATATAATATTATAACACTTTCAACCAGAAAGTTAGATTAAAATAATTTCCCAAACTATCTTTTTTAATTTTCAAAGATTAAATCCAATTAATTTAATCCCGGATCAATTAATTAAATTCCAGAAAAATTAATTTGATTATTGACTAAATTATTTAATCCTGAGTTAAAATAAATTAATCTGGAGAAAAAAATCACTGGGAAAAATCACAAGTTTTACATCCTCCCCACCTTAAGAAAATCTGTCCTCAAATTTAAAACATACCTTACTGTAGAAACAAGTGAGGATATTGCTCTCTCATGTCTTGTTCTAACTCCCAGTGCAATCCTCAATAGAATGGTTTTTCCGCACCACTTTAACCATTGGAATCGACTTGGATCGTAACTGTCTCATCTGATGATCAATGATAGCGACTGGATATTCATCATATTTCAAATCTCTCCAATCTCCACATCATCCACCTAAATCACATGTGAAGGGTAGGAAATGTACTTCCTTAACATGGATACATGAAAAACTGGATGAATTCTAAATAGCTCTGGTGGTAACGTCAATCTGTATGCCACATTGGCAACTCAGCCTCAATCTGATACGGGCCAATGTACCTCGGTGCTAATATACCATTCTTCCCAAATCTCATTACACCCTTCATGGGTGACACCTTTAAAAATACCCAATCTCCAACATCAAAAGAAACATCTGTCCTCTTCGTATCTGCATAGCTCTTCTGCCTACTAAATGGAGTCTTCAATCTCTGTTGCATTAAGAGAACTCTCTCAGAAGTGGTTTGAACCAATTCAAGTCCAATCAACTGTTTCCCACCAACGTCCCATCACAATGAAGACCTACACTTCTTACCATACTATGCTTTAAATGGTGCCATCTCAATGCTCGCATAATAGCTGTTATTATAAGCAAAATCTATCAATGGAATATTCAGATCCCAATATCCTCCAAAATCCATAGCACTCATCCGTATCATATCCTCCAAAGTTTGTATAGTTCTCTCTGACTGTCCATCCGTCTGTAGATGAAAATCTGTGCTAAAATTCAATCTGGTTCCCAAAGTTGTTTGCAGTTCTCTCCAGAACATCGAGATAAAACTAGAACCTCTGTCTGATCTAATCGACTCTGGAATTCCAAGCAATCGTACTATCTCAGAAATATACAACTCGGCTAACTTCTGCACAGCACAGGTCTTTTTCACAAGTATAAAGTGAGCCAATTTAGTTAATCTATCAACAATCACCAGATCGAGTTAAATCCACTCCAAGTACGGGATAATCCAGTCACAAAATTCATAGTAATCATGTCCCACTTCCATTCAAGAATGGGTAGTGACTGTAACAATCCATAAGTTCTCTGATGTCCTAGCTTCACCTTCTGACATGTCATGCATCTAGATACAAATTCTGCTATGTCTTTCTTCATTCCACTCCACCAGTACATGCTCTTCAAGTCATGATATATCTTGGTTGGACCAGGATGCATACTATAAGGTGTATAATATGCTTCTTCCATAATTTCCTTCTATAGATCATCAACCTTTGGAACACATACTCTAGTACCCATCCTCAACATACCTTCACCATCAATTTTAAATTCTTCAGTTGCACCCTATTGTGTCTGTGTGAAAATCTTCTGTAATTCTGGGTCCCGCAACTGAGCTTCCTTCACTTTATCTAGATACACATATCTAACTCTCAACTGTGCTAATAAACATCCAGATCTATTCAAACACCACTGCAAACCTTGATCAAATAATTGATCTATTTCTCTATACAAGGGTCTCCTCTGCGCACTGATGTGAGCAAGACTCCCAGCTGATTTTCTACTCAAAGCATCTGCCACCACATTTGCTTTTCCAAGATGATACAGAATCAAACAGTCATAATTCTTTAATAACTCCAACCACCTAACCTGCCTCATATTCAAGTTACTTTGTTGAAATATATACTTTAAGCTTTTATGATCCGTATATATCTCACAGGGTACACCATACAGATAATGTCTCTAGATCTTTAATGCAAATACCACTGCCACTAATTCTAGATCATGGGTAGGGTAATTGTTCTCATAATTCTTCAATTATATAGAAGCATAAGCTACTACACTCCCATTCTGCATCAACACATACCCTAATCCCACTCGTGAAGCATCACAATACACAGCGAATCCATCAACTCTAGAAGGTAAAGTCTATGTTGTTGTCAACCTTTCCTTCTATAGCTGAAAACTGTTCTCACAAGCTTCATTCCACTCAAATATGACATTCTTCTGAGTTAGTTTTGTCAATGGTGCTGCAATCCGAGAAAAGTCTTGCACAAATCTCTGATAGTAACCTGCTAAACCCAAAAAACTTTTGATCTTAGTGACTGTAGTTGTTCTAGGCCAATCTAACACTGCTTCAATCTTCTTTGGATCCACCTGTATACCTTCTTTAGACACCACATGTCCCAAGAAAGTCACACTGTTAAGCCAGAATTCACACTTTGAGAATTTAACATATAGCTGCTCTCTTCTCAAAGTCTCCAACACAAATCTCAGATGATGTTCGTGTTCCTCTGCACTCCTTGAATACACCAAAATATCATCAATAATGACTATCACAAACCAGTCAAAAAATGGTCTGAACACCTTGTTCATTAAATCAATAAAGGCTGTTGGAGCATTAGTCAGCCTAAAGGACATCACCAAGAATTCATAGTGACCATATCTGGTACGGAATGTTGTCTTAGGAACATCTGCTTCCCTGATCCTCAACTGATGATATCCCGACCTCAAGTCAATCTTAGAAAAGCACTGTGCACCTTGAAGCTGATCGAACAGATCATCAATTCGTGGTAAAGGATACGTGTTCTTGATCGTCACTTTATTCAACTCTCAGTAATCAATACAGAGTCTGAGTGTACCATCCTTCTTTTTCATGAACAAAGATAGGTGCGCCCCAAGGAGAAATACTGGACCTAATGAAACTGTTATCCAGTAACTCCTGTAACTCATATATGACTATAAATGAATCAATGAAAGAAAAATAACTCATATGCTTAATTATAAAATAAAAAAAATATTTTAATATAAATTGAATTTATTTCTTTCATTTTTAAATTTAATTAACATTGTTTTTTAAATAAAAAGTATAAATGTAATTGATAAATTTAAAAAATTTAGTTTTTACTTGACCCGGTCTCTCCTTGATTATAAATAAAATACAAAATTTATTTATTTTAACTTTTTGTCAATCCAAACTCCCATTGATTATAAATATATAATTTTTTAAATTTATTTTTATTAGTTAATGTTTAAATTAAACCATCAAATTCAAATTATAAAAATGATAACAGATTGTATGTGTTTTAATTTTTTTATTTTTATTCCCAAAAAATAAGTCTAAAGTAGTGTATGTGTGTATGTATATGTATATTCTACCAAAAAATAATAATATATATTAATAGGCTATATAATTAAATTTTATATTAACACACTTTTCAAAAATAGCTTACCATTAATTTTTTATATTAAGTATATTTAATAATACATTTTCTTTTCCTACAAAAAATATTTTGTTATTTATTTGCACAATTTTTAATAAAGTCATATAATTAAGTTTATAATATTTAATTGTTTAATAGATATGAACTCATTTATTTGACACAATTTTCTATAAAATTTTTTGATTATATTTATATTGATTACTATTCAATAAATTTAGTCTTATTTATTTATTTATTATTTATATTGCTTATATATAATAGTTTTAATTAAAAATACGCATATAAATTAATTTAAACAAATTATAACATAAATAAATTAAAAAAAACTTAGGATTTTGAAAAAAAATCACAAAATTAGAAGAAGCTTAAGAATCCTTCGCTTTCATTTATTATTATTATTATTATTATTATTATTATTATTATTATTATTATTATTATTATTATCTATCTTTGTAAGTTATTAATTTATAATATAAATAGGATTAAAGAAATTCTAAAAAGTCTTTTAAAAAATTATCATGTTATTAATTTATCAAAAATATTAATTTAGCTCTTAACTTAAGTTGAGAGTAAAAATTTATTATCTTCTAAAAATCATAAATTTATTGAATACTAATTTTATTATTTTATAGAAGTTATTAGTTTACACTTTATCGACCATATGGTTTTACTATATGTATGTATATTAACATTAATTACATGATCAACGATAAATTTGGGTGTAATTTGTAACATTTAATGATTAAAGGAAGAAATTGGATGAGATATTGATCACTGTTGACTAGTTGGTGGATAAATTGATCAAAATTTAAAAATCTAGACAAATTGGACATTGAATGCAAGTTCAGGGGCAAATTGACCCTTAAGCCGGCATATATTCAACACCATCACTCATAATAATTCGACTAAAAATCAAGCGAATTTCGACTGTACAAGATTAAGTAACATTTTTTTTTAATTAGGATTATTTTCAAAATATTTTATGCTTTTATTTGTGTCATGTAACTCATAAAATAATAGCACACATATATATGAAGAAATGGAATGTGAAAATACCTAGTTCAATTGTATTAAAAAAATAAATTCACAATTAATCACGTGCATTGCATGAAGCTGCAACTAATATTATAAATAAAAAAATTGAACCAAAGCGGGGTGGTTCAAGTGGTAAACACTTGAGCTTGCAGGTGTCACGTCTGGCGAGGTCGTAAAATCGATCCGTAGGCTCACTTTATGAGAGGGTTGTTTCAATTGGGGGTTCTCTCGGTCAGAGATTAGTCTGGACAACCGTAAAACGGGACTTGGGATACTCCAGTGGTATCCAACTAGCAAAAAAAAATTGAAGTATAATTATTAAAATTTTACTATACCATCAATATGTTTCTATTAATTTTAAATTATATATTTAGGAAATTAATATCAAAATATTCTATAAAATTAATGCAAAAACATTATTTACCCCTCTAAAAAAACATTATTTACAATAAAATGAAAAGATAATCTATGCGACACATGAGAATACAAGATTAGTTACTATTAATTATTAAAGAGAATATTATAGATAAAATTTAGATTAAATTAAAAAGGTAGTATAAGGCATGTATTCACTTCAGTTTTAAACTCGTTAATTAATTAATGTATTTTTAAAAAAAAAAAATACCATATAGAAAAGGATGGCGCCCAAAATGTGCTTTCTTTGTTCCAAATTAACTCTTCTTTTTGGACAGTATCTATGTTTTTTTTTTTTATATTTTTACTCTCAATTATTTTACATTAAAAATTATTAAAAGTTGTGTTTTTTATTTAAAACCCTCTAACATATTAATGGCCATAAATCTATCTATCTTCTATATCTATATATAATATAAAAGTTGATGCAAAGAGAAATTCTCTATTTTTCTAATTTTTTAAAATTTTTAAAGTTAATCTCAATTTATTTGTTTTATGATTGGTTTAGATTGAATTTTATATAATTTTTAAATAAATTTTTTATCATAGTATAAATGACATAAAATATATAAGAGTTAATTCATTGAACATCAATCAATTAATTAATAAATTTTACAATTTCCAATACAATGAATTTATTAATGTTTACTTAATTATCAAGTTATCTTCCTATATCTATAGCGATATGTTATTGGTGAAATATGCTGTAAATTGCTTCATCATCATGGATATATATTCTTCCGATTGTTTTTGAAGTGGGGATTGCACTGCTTTTAGGTTGGGTCAAAGACTCAAAAATAAGCAGTATTTGAAATATTTGTTCAACAAGTCTTGTATTCAGAACGCAAACATATTATGGTTTTGGAACATCAAATGATCTTATTTGCTGTAATAAGAATAGTTAGTTTCCCTTTGGAGGATTTAGGATTAATACTGATAAAAAGATCATCTGATGGGTTGGAGTTGAACTGTTTTCCTTGTGGCAAAAGATACAATTTATATTTTAAATTATTGCTTGATTTATTTTTTTTTTCATTTAGTTCTCATATTTTAAAATGTCACCATTAAACCTTTATATTTAGAATTTATTGTTAACACCTTTTATACGTCTGCATAAGGTTTGGGTCCTCGGGACCTTAGAAAGGGAAGGCGCCAAATATATTTTAGAAAGAAGTTGTGTTTGTGTTGTCTGTGAATTTTTCTCCCCACAGGTATAGAAATAAACGTATTTGTTTTTATAGCAACCTTATGGTTATGTGTCTATATACTATATCACTTGAACACATTGGTAGAGAATTAATGCTTTAACTACCAAACAACTGTATTATCTTTTTTATCTTATTTTTTTATTAAATATTTATACTAAAAAATTTTGTGTAGAATTTTGCAGAAACAATTTGATATTTCAAGATTAATAATTTGAAATATTATTAATTTATTTTTTTTATCATACGTACGATATATTATGAATTTTTTTACTCATGATTATTTTATAGTTTCTAAATAAATGAATATTATTTTTTGTACATATATTTTTCTTTCGTATATAAAACGAGTCTTACTATCTAACGTTTTTTTTTCCTGATATGAGTCTTACTATCTAGAGTTGATTCCAAAGAATCCAAACAATTAGTTATCAATATGCATATGATAATTCAACTATGTTTTCACATTATATAATTAATTAAGCTCCAATCCTTATTGTCAAATTGATTCTTTCATTTTTGTTTGTCTATTGTTTAAGAAAAGTAAAATGAGTCTTACTGTATAAAGTAGATTCCAAACTCTTAGTCATCAATATGCATATGATAATTCAACCAAGTTTTTACATTATATATATATATATATAAAGAGAAAGTCTAGACACTTACA
>CANYLF010168480.1:0-11185 GCA_948193215.1 Bocquillonia castaneifolia
GTCGAGAATTTGGAAAAGGCAAGCTCTTACTACTTATTACATTATTAACAGCGATTGTTGTGTGTGATGTGACTGACAACTCAACTCACAAAATAGCGGAGAAGAGATATGGCGACCAACTCTGCATCTGCTACTAGAGAATCACGTAGACGAAAGATTCTGGAAAGAGGAGCTGACCGTTTAGCTCTCATCACCGGTCGGACCCAAACCCTCCCCACACACGAACACGATATTGACCCTGATGCCGTCCCATCTCAGCCGTTGAATTTCCATCCCCAA
Source organism: Bocquillonia castaneifolia (assembly GCA_948193215.1). Lineage (NCBI taxonomy): Eukaryota > Viridiplantae > Streptophyta > Magnoliopsida > Malpighiales > Euphorbiaceae > Bocquillonia > Bocquillonia castaneifolia. Next base: position 280 of record CANYLF010168480.1, read on the forward strand.
AACCCTACGCCTGATCCACCCACCGGTACAATTCCGCTTCTAATTACTTGCTGTTATTCAAATTGCAACCTAGTGATGTTATTTTTAATCTGTTAATTAGGTCAAATACTGTAATAAATTAATATTCACTGCTTTGGTCAATCCTCTCTTTTGATCTTGAAAATTGATTAAATTACTCTTTTTTTTTTTTCAATTGTTTTGCAGCTTCTTATAACGCCAAGGATGAAGAGTTTGTTTCTTCCTTACCAATTAGTGATTCCACTATTGCTTCTGGCCATAATGTAATAACTGAAGAACCTGCTATGCCTGTACCTGCGCCTGAGGAAACAACAAGTAGTATCGAATCCTCTAGAGGTTTGAATGAATGTGCCAGTGTATCCACTTCAGGCACTTTGCCAAACTTAGAATCACGAATTTGCTTAAATACACTTGTGACTCCAAGTCAAGTAAGCTCTGCTATTGCAGCAACAGAGCGCTTGCGACTGTTCTCTTCTGCTGCCATTGCTATTTTTGTTGTCTTGTCTTCATTAGGATTTCCGATGCTGGGCAGCAATGTGATAAGGACCGTCCTAGGCTTTAGGCCGCTTTATCTTGTTTTGCTGACTAATATAACGCTCGTGATTGCACGGCTTCTTGGTAATAATCAGAGAGCCTTGGAAAGGACTACCACTGGTGGCGAAATTAATAATATTTCTTCGACAAGCCAAGACTGGGTTGAACAATTAGGTAAAGCTTTAGAGATAGGTTTGTTGATGCAGAAGGCAATTGATGCATTGGTGATGGATTGCAGTGTGTATGCTATAATTATAATTGCTGGCTTCTCCTTTATCAAGTGATTTAGCTACATGATTTTTGTGTGTAGTTTTTCCCCCCCTCAACTTTTACTGGTTCTTGTTGATGTCTAATGGGATTCTTAATCTAGTGAGCCTTTTCATTTTTCCTTGAAGAATGACAATTCGTTTTCTTTTACTTTTTTTGGTTGCCAAGTAAAATTGTGCACATTTTCCTTCTGGTTCATGCCCTTGTGATTTTTATTTGTGCACTGCAGTACACATTCATGGAAAGCGATATGAGAGGGTCAAATGTGCAGTTAGATGTATGGTACAGAGTATTCCTCAGTCCAGTTGGTATTTAGATATTGACTGGTTTGGATGAAGGGGTGGAGCTACTTGTTTTGCCCTTCATACCCGGGTTATACATAGTTCAGAGCATGTAGAATGGACCTTCCATTTTACAGTATACAAAATATTCAAAGAAGATTCTCTCTGAGGAATAATAAATCTGTACAATGAGATTAAAGAAAAGATTTTCATTGAGAAATAATAATCTATATAATGAAGTTAAAGAAAAGATTTTCTAGATTGCTGCTTCTGTACATTGGCCGTCAAATGTCCCTGACATTAACATGCTTGCTCTTCATATGACATTATTTCAGTTTTGTGTGTAGCAATATCCTGATCGAAATTCATCAACTCTAGCATCCAGAATATCTCTTTTGAATATGGTTTTGAATCATCCCCTGATACAAATTCTTGAGCAACATTATTAACTTCAATCAAACTGCATCCTGGAGTTTTCTTCATTTTCTTGCTTCTTATGAGTTTCCGAATCCTCGACACTTCCTCCCACTTCCCAAGGTCTGCATATATATTAGAAAGCAAAACATAGTTACCTGTATCATCTGGCTCGAGCTCTTCAAGGTGTTCCATTGCAATAACAGCAACTTCAATATTACTGTGAGTCCTGCAAGAACTCAGTAGAGAACCCCATATCTTTGAATCCGGCTTCATAGGCATCTTTTCTACAATATCAAGAGCCTTACTGAGTCGTCCTGCACGTCCAAGAAGATCAATCAAACTACCATAATGCTCTATTTCTGGCTCTATTTGATAATCATTTCTCATGGTATCAAAATACATCAAGCCCTCCTCCCAAAAACCAGCATGAGCACAAGCTGACAAGAGACCAACAAAAGTAATACCATTGGGCTTAATATCTGTTTGCTTCATTCTTATGAACATTGCAATTGCTTCACAACCTTTCCCATGATTCGCTAGCCCTCCGATCATAGTACTCCAAGAAATTACATCCCTTTCAAGCATTTGATCAAACAACTGGCAAGCTTGATCAATGCAACCGCATTTTGTATACATTTCAATAAGAGCATTACATATACTAGTTACCCTCAGCAAACCATTTCTAGCACAATACATATTTATCCATTTTCCAATCTCAAGAGCTCCCAACTGAGCACACGCAGGCAAAACAGAAATTATACTTGCCTCATCAGGCTCAATACCAACAATCTGCATTCTTCGAAACACATCTAAAGCATCAGTGTAAGACCCGATTCGTGCATACCCAGAAATCATAGCCGTCCAGCTTACTATAGTCCTATCAGGCATTGCATCAAATAGAGCTCTTGCCTTTCTCATTTGACCCAATCTTACATGCCCAGAAATAATACCATTCCATGAAATTACATCTCTTTCACTCATTTCATCAAACACCTTATGTGCATCTGACAGATTATTACACTTTGTATACATATCAATCAGCGCATTCTCTGTAATAAGATGGGACCTTTTTCCAAATTTCCAGAAATGGGCATGCACTTGTTTACCTAGACTATGCAACACAAGCCTTGCACACGACTTAACCACAAAAGGAAAACTGAATTCATCAGGCAAAATGGGGTTTTCACTTTGACTTTGCCTTAACATTTGCTTGTAGAAACCAATAGTTAGGCTATACATAGAGTTGTGGGTATATGCCCTTATCATTGCATTATACAAAAAAGCATTTGGGTCTATCACTTCCTTAAAAAGCAAAGTTGCATAATCCATATCCTCATGCTTATCACACACGTCTATCATTTTGGTCACCAGAAAGCTGCTTTGTGACAGTGAATGCTTAATAATAAGAGCATGTGTTTTCTTCAATTCAGCCATGTTCTTGCAATTTTGCAAAATGGGTACAAAGAGATTTTCAAGTTCTCTGATTTTCAACCCACCACTTCCTTTCGCCATTAGTGACAGTAAATTTTACACCTTTGGTCTTTTATAAGCAATGATTAAGTTACCCTTTTCAGTTTGGAGTGAACGGCAGAGACTTGCGATGTTTTTGCGTCACTGCTCGAAAAAATTGTTACTACATCAAGGGGTGCAAGTTCATGGAGCTGTAATAAAAGAAGGGTTTCGATTTGATTTGATGTTGAGTAATGATCTTATAGACATGTATGGAAAATGTGGCAGAATGGAAACTGCTTGTGCTGTGTTTGATAGAATGCTTGAACGAAATGTAGTTTCTTGGACTGCTCTTATGTGTGGATATGTACAAAATGGTAATCCTACAGAGTCTTTATTTTTATTTTCTCAGATGGGTTTATCTGGTGTAAAACCAAATGAGTTCACTTTTTCAACTAATCTTAAAGCGTGTAGTACGTTGAATGTTCCTGATATTGGAGTGCAAATTCATGATATGTGTTTGAAAACTGGGAATGATACAGTGATTGTTGTGGCTAATTCTATTGTTGATATGTACTCAAAGTGCGGAAGAATCAATGAAGCTGCTCATGTGTTTGATTTAATGCCAGTTAGGAATCATATAAGCTGGAATTCAATGATTGCAGGGTACACTGTTGTAGGTTTTGGTCAGAAAGCTGTCGTTTTGTTTCAAAAAATGCTGGAAGATGGGCAAGATCCTGATGAGTTCACGCTTACAAGCACACTGAAAGCTTGTAGCGATGTTGGTGCAGTTAGAGAAGGATCCCAAATTCATGCATTATTGATAACTACTGGTTTCCGGTATTTGAATAAGGCTAGTATTGCAGGTTCTCTCATTGATCAATATGTGAAATGTGGGAAGTTGTGTGAAGCTCGAAGAGTTTTTGATCAGGTTGAAGAGGAGAACATAATATCATGTAGTGCGCTAATGCTTGGTTGCGCTCAAGAAGGAAACTTGGTGGAAGCAATGGAATTGTTTCGGCAGCTCAGAGAGAGCAACATTCAACCAGATGGATTTGTTCTGTCAAGTATGATAGGTGTATTTGCTGATTTGGCCCTTGTTGAGCAAGGGAAGCAAATGCATGCCTGCTCCATTAAAGTACCATCTGGTTTAGATATATCAGTTTGTAACTCAATTGCGGATATGTATCTCAAATGTGGAGAGATAGATGAAGCAGATAAATTTTTCGCTGAAATGCTGACAAGAAATGTGGTTTCCTGGACAGTTATGATCACTGGCTATGGGAAGCATGGTCTTGGTAAAGAGGCAATTTGTCTCTTCAACGAAATGCAATCAGATAATATTGAGCCTGATGATGTTACTTACTTGGCTGTACTCTTAGCATGTAGCCATTCTGGACTAGTTGAGGAAGGTCAAGAATACTTCTCTAAGCTGTGCAGTGATCATAGGATCAGAGCTAGGGTAGAGCATTATGCGTGCATGGTTGATCTTTTCGGCCGAGCTGGGCGCTTAAAAGAAGCTAAGAATATCATTGATAGCATGCCTCTGAATCCCAGTATAGGGATATGGCAAACATTGCTTAGCGCGTGCAGAATGCATAGAGACTTGGAATTGGGGAGAGAAGTAGGGGAGATTCTCTTGAGTTTAGATGGCGATAATCCTGTCAACTATGTGATGCTGTCAAATATCTATGCTGATGTTGGCTGTTGGAGCGAGTGTGAGACGATCAGAGAATTGGTGAAGACAAAGAGGTTGAAGAAAGAAGCCGGAAGAAGTTGGGTGGAGATTGACAAGAAAGTCTACTACTTCTATGGTGGAGATGACACACACCCGCTCGTAGAGAAAATACATGAAGTCCTGAAAGAAATGGAGAGGAGGATGAAAGAAGAATTAGGCTACGTTTACAGGGTGAAATATTCATTGCGTGATGTGGAAGAGGAATCACAGGAGGAAAACTTGAGAGTTCATAGCGAGAAGTTGGCAATAGGGTTGGCATTGGTTTGTGGTGGCTGGGAAAAGAGTGGAAGGGTTATTCGCGTCTTCAAAAACTTGAGAGTTTGTGTGGATTGCCATGAGTTCATAAAGGGTTTAACAAAGATCTTGAAAGTAGTATTTGTGGTAAGAGATGCTAACAGATTTCATAAGTTTGAGAATGGATTATGTTCTTGTAGAGATTACTGGTGATTTCCTGAGACGTCGAATTGCCAATAGATTAGCTATATTCTAGCCTGATGATTCGGGGGACCTCTTGTCAAGCAGTGGCTCACCAAGGTTTTCAAGGTGGGGCATTGATAGGGCAGATGGAAGAGGAAGCTCCAAAATTTTGTCCAGAAAAATATAGGAGAAACCATTTTTTACTGTAAAAACACCATATCATAAGATGAAATTTACATTTTAATTTCATATAGGTCTTGACACCCTTCTGTTCAAAGCAAAGAACAATATCCAGCTGCCACATTTCTCTTGTTTATTATTATCTTGAACTTCATTCCTCTTGGTTAGTTAATCGAAATAAAGACAACTTAATCAATTTTTGGTTAAATTGAGATGAGCATGAGTATCATCCTTCACTTTCACTTGCCAATTAGCAATTTTAATGGTAAGAGAATCATTTCAGATTTTAACCAAAACTATTTGTATCATGAACCATTCAATCAACAGTCTCCCTTGGCAGGAGAAGCAAACATTTCCATTGATTTTAAACTATTTCTACAAATACAGGGGATTAGCAGAACTCATGGTCAAAGCCAGGTTAGCCTTGTTTCAGATATAACCTGTGTGATTGATAAAGGATACTAGTAGTGTGGCTCCTTAAGTTAGATTCTTGAAAAATGGATGATTAAGAGCCTGATGAGCTGTTAGGCGTTCAGAAGGCTCATATTTTAATAAACCATACAACAAATCTACAAGTGAAGTTCTTGAGCTCTCTGCGTGTTGAGATACCATATCCTGTATCAATGCCGAAGATTAACCATCATGATAAAACAAAAAAAAAAGAACCACTTAGGGGAAAAAAAATTAGAAGCAGCTGCAGAATAATCTAAACAGACAACAAATTCCAAGACCAGGGAGAAGAAGAACCTTGAGACGATCAAGCTTCTTCACAGCCCTGATACTCTCCCTGGAAACTGCTCCTTCAGGCCAATTCAGTCTTAATCCTCTCCTGAAATATTTTTCAGCCCCCCGGCTGCATATAGCAAACGAGGGTAAGAGCATTAGCAAAATTGGACAAATCAAGGAGTGAGCTGACAAATGTTAACCACCTCTATGAACTCCACCTAGGGTTACATGCAATGTTTACAAGTCAGCTGCTTGCAAAATACAAATGAAAGCAAAAAATGATTCTGCCCACCCGTATATCCTATAAATCATGAAGGCTTTGCAAAAGCAAGATATTATCACATGCATGATGCAACTAATTACCAAATTCGACAAAGAAACTTACTCGGCCTTTTGAATCATGTGCTTTGGCAGTGGTCCTAATACCCTCTCCATCATTGCCAAATGTTCCAAGTTCTCGTGTGTCTGGAATAGTGCTTCACCCTAATACATAAATTCTCAGAAATGCCAAATTTGGACCAGGTTAATCCAAATGCAGAAACATACAAAACTTACCGAGCACAATTCGACAAGTACACAGCCAACACTCCATAAGTCGCATGGATAACTCCAACCTAGACCTGCAACATCAAGGTTCAGAGAGTTGATAAGGTCTATATGAAGTGCAGACCCTCCCAGAAAATACAATGCATTCTAACCGCAGTCAAATCTTTTTTTTTTTTCAAGTGAACAAATTATCTTGTAAGGAAGGACATTCGCTTCACCAGAAATTTGGCATAGTACATAACAGGTTTAGAAGCAAACAAAGAGGAGAATACAGTGTCATTTCCAACACAGAAACTAGTTACCTAAAATAACCTCAGGGGCTCTGTAATGTCTTGTAGAGACAATGGAGCTATGATTCTGATTATCATATGCAGTACTACCAAAATCAATCAGCTTAATGGCACTTGACTTTGGCAAGCACCTGAAAAGTGTTTCATCTGAAGAATTCCTCTGTATATTTTCAAGCATATTTTAAAATTACAGTCAAATCTGTAACCAAAGCTAAAATGATGTTATTCTTCCATTATGAAAGGCCAAATACCTTGTATCCTGGGACCTTTACATATTCAGAAGACACGAGAAGTATATTTTCAGGCTTCAAGTCAGTGTGAATTAAGCGTAAATCATGCATATCTGCCAGATATGATAAATCATAGATAAGAAATTCACACAAATGGGAGAAAACAACAAAAGCAATCCTGCCCTGGATAAACAACATGAGTCAAGAAACAAAAAGGGGAGATTCATCAGGACAGGTGCAAGATGTGATAAAACAGGAGGCAAAGACCATCTACACACATGCTACAGATTCCAAAAGCTGACGTCCAAATTCCCGCACAAGATCCACAGGGAATGGGCAGTATTTATTTCTCTTTAGAAAATCAAATAAACTTGGTCCAAGCTTCTCAAATACCTGGTAACACCATTAAAATGCATCCAATGAAGGTTTCTGTTTAGTTCTCAGTTGGATGAATGAGCACAATTCAACAAATCACATTTAAACTGCCATAGCTGATTACAACAACTATAGTAAAGTACCAACAAGATAGAGGTCTAGATGAGAAATACAAACAGAATCAAAGGGCATAGAAGGGCCATGCATATATCATATATATTTCAATGAGTAACAAGGACAGCAACAAAAGAAAGGATAAAAAAGTAACTCCAGAAAGATAGGAAAGATAGCTGTCAGCAAGCCCTAGAATCCTTTGAAAGTAAATCGAGTCCATCACAATTTTCAATAAAATAAATTGAAACCAGAAAAATAAATTACAACTAAACTGACAATCATTGGAGTACTTACAATACAAATATGATTGCGATAATCAAACCAGTTTCGAATCTGAACACAGCTGCAGAAAGAATAAAAAACACAAGAAGATAAGAAAACAGGAGGGAACAAGTAACAGACGTATGTAAAAGCAACTTTCTATCAGCTGAAACCCAAAACATTATATATAAATTACCGTGAGCTACTAGCTTCATCATTCTTAGCTATATGATTAAGTATATCAACCTCAATCATTGCTGCATCACGATATTTACGAATGCTACGAACTACCTTGATAGCTACATACTCCTTTGTTTGACGATCCCAACATTCCAAAACTCGGCCAAAAGTGCCTACAATACTAGCAATTTGCTGAATGGCACAAGCAGAATGAGAAAAATTTTAACATCTTTGTAGATATAGCATTAGCACTTTGCTCCTAACCTTCACCCATTTTGCTGAGTATTTTATCTGTTACACAACATAGGTTAAAAAGAAAATTCTTCATCGGAATCACGAACAAAATAAGTACAAAAAATTGCAATGATGCTTAAAAAATTATTAATGGTCCTATTATGCATTCAAACTTCAACATTTTGATTTACCAACCTAGTTTCCCAATAAAAACGCATTCTTCATGGCCAAGATCTTATTTTTCTATTTAATACAACCGGTACTACTCCAGCAGATAATAAAAACTAGCAAAACTGAAATCTTTCAAAAGCATCAAAATTTTGTTTGGTGTTTTTAAAGTACAAAAATTGGATTTTAACAACTATCACCGTGCAAAAACAAAAAAAGAGGCTAGAATCTAAAAGAAAACCATACATCTTGGGGTAAGATTTTCGCCAAGATTAAACACGTAATGACCCTCCCGATCATCATCCCTTCTCGGCGGTGAAGCACGCCTTGATGCCGCTTCATTTTCAGTTACGGACAGAATCTTTTTCACCTAAAAAATAATTATTGAATTTAAAGCACACTGATTTTCATTAATTCTTAAGAAAAAAGGTAAAAAGAGAAGGCAGTAATAAACCTGCGGTTCAGATGGCTTGACGTCCCAAGAAAGCCTAGGGCGTTTCCTGATTCGTTCTTTCTCCATCGCTTCTCCTGCTGCTGCTACCATTACCAAGCAGTTCAAAATTAGGGTTTTGATAATTTTACAATTAAATTAATGAGTTAGAGTTTTTTCCCCTTTTTTCAGTAGTTAGAGAATTCAGAAAATTGGTTTCTTTTTTTTCCCCCTTTAGAGAGGTAAAAGAAATAAGAAGAAGAAGTAGAAGTGAAATCTTTGGGCGAATTTTCTGAGCTTTTGTTTCGATGTTTCGCGCTTCTTGTCGTTGATAGGTCAGTGCCTCTTGCTACATTGATGCGTATATTTCATTTAACAATATTTATAAAATGGGCTTTTTATCTATTTGGGCCTCATTTTAGCTTTGAAACTTTATTTTTTTTTAAGCTATAGCTTTCAAACTTGGGATATTTTCATAAATATACGATTTTTTTGATAATAATTGTGTTGACTTTTCCCTTTTTAATTTTACAGTGTTTAATTTTTTTATTCTCAGCTTTACGATTTCAAGCTTTTTATTTCTAAAGTTCTTCTTCCTAAACACATGTTTCTTCATCACTTTCAAAAAAACAAAAAAAATCAACATGAGATTTCTTCTACTTTTCTATCAAGCACTCACCAATTATGATTCTAAGCAAAACAAATCTTCAAAATATGGAGAAAGTGATGAATATCATAAAGCCAAAACTCAATCTGCAAAAACAATTAAGAGATTGTCAACATAGGCGACGGCATGATGCGGCAGCGTCAAATCCAAGGTTCTTTTGTTTTATAGATCTGATCTAGGTTTTCAATTCCAGGTTTATTTTGTTAGTTTTGGTACTGTTTCTTTTTTATTTTACAGAAAAAAGTTTTGATTTTTTTGGATGTGAATTTTGATTTTATAGATAATCGTTATCAGAATAGCATGGCTTTTGGCTATTACTGCTCTACTATTTCATTATTTTCCTTTTGTTGATTGGTCAAATCCGAGGTTCTTTTGGTATACTTTAACTTTTTTTTTCAAATTATTTATGTTTTGTAGTCAAAATTTATTTGTAAATACGCAATATCTATATGAAATAAAATCTTTGATTTTGTAAATTAAATTTTTTTTTTCTGTAGAAGATTTTCCATTTTCTTTCAAAATCATTTTTCTACACAATATACTTCATGTAAACTTCTAGTAAACTTTGCATATACTTTAACTATGATTTCAACAATAATCTTAAGATATATTTTGGCATATGTATGGTATACTTTGTATTACCTTGCAATGTACTTCTCATACACTTAACTTATAAAAATCAATAATTATTTTATTGATGAATTTTTTTTAATACAAAAATGAAAAATATACCAGTAATCTTGAAAGTTAGAAGGAAAGAAGAAGAGCCAGTGTTAAAATATTTCCAGAAATATATTTCCTTTATTTTTTTGGTGTTCTACGTTTTAAATTGAAATTCTTTATCAAAGAATTTTTGATATTTGTGAAATTTAAACTTGTGAAGAATTTTGTATAGAATTTTTATGTGAGAAACTTTATTTTATTTTAGTTTTAAATATTATAATTAAATATAAATTTATATATTTTTAATTTTCTATATATTTTACCAGTTATTAGTATATTTTCAATACACTTCTGGTAAACTTCCTGTATGCTTCATATGTAATTTTTTAGATTTGGACTTTATATAAAATTGTATACAAAGAGTGAGAGGAAATAATCATATTTATTCTTTTTATTTAAACAAATAAAAGAAGGAGAAGGAGAAAGAGAAGGAAAATGAGAAGAAGAGTAAGTAAAGAGCTATTCACTTTTTTTTGCGGCTTTGATATGCAGAATTTAGAAGGCTGGAGAGGAGGAGGAGGAGGAGGAGAAGGAGACACGAGCTATTCACCTTTTCTTTTTCTTTCTTTTTGCAGTTTTATTAATTTTTTTAATGTACAAATGTTGGTGCTTTGTGATATGGGATTTCACTTCTTTTAAGTGTTTTATTAATTTATAATTT
>CANYLF010168508.1:0-11624 GCA_948193215.1 Bocquillonia castaneifolia
ACACCACATATGAATATCACATTGGATAGAATATGCTTTAATTTAGAATTTTGAATATATTTGTCAACAATTAAATAAATGTTAGTTGATATTATCATAATTTTTAATTCAAGAAATAATTGTCAATTTGTGTATAGTCTTAAATATATAAAAACATTTTACCCTAAATAAAATAGAAATTATATAGCTCACAAATTAAAGAATGCTGCACAAAACAGTCATCTATTACTCCAGAGTAAATTTACTACCAGCTTGACGATTTATTAAGAGAATAACAAGATCGAATTTATCAACATCAAGTCAACCTATATTAAAGATTTTTTCGAGAATTCTACCAGAAATTTTAGCAGAATTTTCCCTAAGGTATATCTGTCCCACTAATTTTTTGGGCCAAGCTGCAAACAAAATTGCATTTCTAACTCCGCAACAACCAATCATATCAGATGGTACTCCCAAATACTACAACTTAAGCCCAACTCACGATCAAACATATCACATCATACATTCTACATAAAAATGACCAAATCATTGCATCATATATATATAACAGATTTGAGAATAACAAACTCATTTAACCTGGGAGTCCCGTCTCACACGGCTTAGCCTAGTGGTTGAGATATATATATTGAGCTTTGAGAGTTTCAGGTTCAAATCCCCCCTCCTCCATAATAAAAAAAAAAAACTCATTTAAATATCTTAATTTATTATAAATTATATTAAAACATTTATTTATTCTAATATTCATTATCTTTAATATAATTCAACATTATAATTTTCTTATAATAGCCCATGGACGTGTGGTTCAAGTGATAAAACACTTAGAGTTGCGGACTTTATGCCTAAAAATCATTAGTTCGATGGTTAGGACCGCATGGAAAAAGTGTGCTTTTAAAATGGAACTCACTCGACCCGGAATTAATCGGAACTCCAAATGGAGCTTTGAATACCCGGATAGTAAAATCAATCAAAACAAATTCTTATAATAATTTTATTGTAATTGTAACTTTCATTAATTATCTTAACTTATTTTCTATAATAATTTCATATTCTTAATTAACCATATATTTAATTATCAACTTATCACTCAATTATACGGTTGAGGACAGAAAATTGGGGTTCTATCCTTGTGAGAGTTTAGGGTTTTCTCCGTGTGGGAATTCTAGGGTTCTCTCTTTTTGAGACTTCTTGATCCCTTTTAGCAGAGTGTTTTCCACTTGTTTTTTAGTGTGTTTTCTTTGTTTTTTTTTCCCCTAATCCTTCTTATCCAAAACTCTTTTTCCTTATTTCTTTTTCCTGTTTGTTTTCACCTCTCCATTAACCCTAAAAACGTCCCTTTCTCTTTATACACATCTTTTTCTTTTTTTTTTTTTTTGTCTCTTTTTGCCGACCTTTCTTTAACCAAACAAATATAGCTAGCCCTTCTTTTTTGTTTTTTTTTTTCTAACAGTTTTATAAATTGTTTGCTTCTGTTTTGCTTTTTGTTTCAATTTCAGGGATTTTAATTAGTATTGGTCCAGGACTCGTATATGGATTGAATATGGCTGATAATAATGCAAAAGATAATTTAGGGGATGCTGGTGACAGTAGTGGGATTGTGCACAGCAACTTGGGCAATGGTGATGATGATATAGACATCCCTTAAGAACTCCTATCTGAACTGAAGTCATTGCAATTATGTTTGATAGGGAAGTTATGGACCTATAGACCGTACAACAAGTTTGATCTCTTGGAAACAATGAAACGAGTCTGGAAGCCTAAACATGGTATAGAGGCTAGGGAATGGGGGAAAGATTTTTTTATTTTTCAATCCTTCCATTGGCAAGATGCGTAAGCAGTTCTCCAAAATGAGTCGTGGCACTTTGAAAAAAATCTTTTTCTTCTGAAAGAGGTTTCATGACAAGAACAACCTTTGAATTGTGAGTTACTCTCAGCCCCTTTTTGGATTCAAGCCTATGACCTGCCCCTTTCATGTATGAATAAAACAATGGCCCGATTATTGAGTAACAAATTGGGGACCTTTTTGACTATGGACAATGAAGAATCGGTGACTTGGGGTAAATACCTGAGGTTTAAAGTTCAGCTAGACCTTAGACTATCACTACCAAGAGGGACATTTATTCGCAGAGATGTGACCCACATAATTTGGATTTAATTCAAGTATGAGAACTTACCTTACTTCTATTATGCATTTGGCAAATGTGGTCATTCCTTTAAATTTTGTGAGGATTTTCAAGGTGATATTGCTGGTCTTCTCTATAGTGAGGCCGTTCGTTCCCCCCCAGGTAGACACTCATTAGGCTTTTCTCAAAGCTCTTGTATAGAAAACAAAGCCCAAAAAGAACTGATTTTTCAGGCCTCAAGTAAAACAGACACATACACCCACCATTCCAACCCCTGCCCACACACTGACCTCTCCATCACCTAACATAGATGCTGTTACCACAACCCTCCAGAGTCCTTCCATACCAAAACCTACTCCAAAAATCCCTCTCAAAAGATTTACCTCAACCCAAATCCAAAACATAATGACCCTTCAAAGATCGCCTTACCTAATAGTACCTTTAACAGCCTTCCTCTTCCTATTCTTCCCACCTTAACAATTCAGTCCCTAAACATAGACCCAATTCCCCAAAATCATAAAATAAACCCAAAAACCAGTACCCATACCAGAACTGATAGTTACTCAGCTCCTATTCAAAAATCTACAGTTAGAAAGAAATGGAATAAATGAGAACCAGCAAATAAAGGTAATAAAGTCCCACCCTTGAATATGGAATTTGGAAAACGTGATTGTGTGGAAGATCAGGACCTTATGATTGAAGATGAACTACCAAGGGACAAAAAGTTGAAGGAAGATGGCCTTCTCATTGATGTTCCGTGCAAATTTATTTTATCGGCCAAGGTCAAGGACCCCCGCCGGTCAAGATGAGTATCTTACTCTGGAATTACAGAGGCTTAGGGAAGAGCTTTGCAATTCATTACCTCAAGGAGCTCCTGCGGACTCACAAGTCAAAAATTATTTTCCTTATGGAAATGAAGTTAATAGTAAGTGAGGTGGAAAAGAAACGCAAAATTTACTGTTCTAAGAGGGTTTTTATGTGGATTGTAATGAGGCAAATGGTGGGAAAAGAGGGGGATTGAGTCTGATGTGGCAAGAAGGGCTAGAGGTAACTCTTAGAACGTCTTCTTTACACCATATTGATGTATTTAATTTTGGGGTTGATAGCCCAATCAGGATGGAGGTTTACTGGTTTTTATAGGTGGCCAGAGAAGTAGTTGGAACATAATTCTTGGCAGCTATTGTGGGACCTAAGGGATGATCAGGCTGACATGTGGATTTGTGGTGGGGATTTTAACGAAAGTATGTTATTCAGATGAGAAAGTGGGTAGAAATCCAAGGCCTTTTAACAAAATGGAAGAGTTCATATCTGCTATTAGGGACTGTCATTTGGAAGATTTGGGTTTCTCAAGCACAAAATTTACTTGGTAGAATGGTCAAGCAGATGGAAATAACATAATGGAGAGGTTGGATCATTTTGTTGGAACATCAAAATTGATAAATTTATTTCCTCAATTTCAGTTCAGCATTTAGTTCGTCGAAAATCAGACCACTGTCTGATTATCTTATTCCTTAGTAGGAGATTTACCAATTGGAGGAAAAAAAATAGACCTTTTAGTTTTTAACAGATGTGGCTTAGGGAGGAGTCTATAAATGAGAAGGTGGCATCGATTTGGAATGCATGTTTAATTTTTGAGAAAAAGGTGTCAGCCTGTGCTCAAGAACATAAAACCTGGGAAAAAGAACAGTTCAGCAATGTTCAGTCCCAAATTGTGAAGCTGAATAAAAAAATGGGAGATCTTCAAAAAGCGTATCAGTCTACTGAAGTGCAAGCTGAGCATAAAGCAATTGAACGGAAGATTAATGAGCTTTATAAAAGGGAGGAGGAAATGTGGAGTCAGAGAAGTAAAGCAGTCTGGCTAAAGGAGGGTGATAAAACTAATAAAATTTTTCACCAGAAAGCTAGTAACAGACTCGTTTCCAATGAAATCCTATCCATTTTGGATGAGGAGGGACAACTGCTAGTAGAAGAGACTGATATATCTCGCGTTATTACCGGGTATTTTTCTAATCTATTTACTAGTTCTGGACCAACTGATTATTCAAATATCCTAGAATTTGTGAAGCATAAGGTGACAGAGCAGATGAATGAAAAGCCGATCAGACCTTACACCAGAGTAGAGGTGATGCAAGCCCTCAAATAAATGCACCCAATCATATCCCCTGGCCTTGATGGTATGCCCACTCTTTTCTATAAGCATTTTTAGTCTACTGTTCATAATTCTGTAGTGTCAAAAGTTCTTGATATTTTAAATAATGGGGGCTGTCCTAGTTCCATTAACCATACTTTTATTGCTTTAATTCCCAAAATAAAAAACTGTTACATCCTAAGGACTTTAGGCCTATTAGTCTCTGTAATGTTGCCCTTAAACTTGTTACTAAGGCCATAGCCAATAGAATTAAGGCTTGTTTGCCCAGCGTCATTTCACATAATCAGTCTGCTTTTATTCCTGGACACCTTATTATAGACAACGCCTTAATTGCTTTTGAGCTTTTTCATCACATGAGACAAAAGAAAACAGGAAATAATGGTCTTTTTGCTCTTAAGTTAGATATGAGTAAAGCCTATGACCGGGTGGAGTGGGAGTTTTTAAGAGCAGTTATGCTTAAATTGGGTTTTCATACTAAATGTGTGGTTTTGATTATGAATTGTGTTACCATGGTCTCTTATTCTATTATGCTCATTGGCGAGCCCCAGGAAAATTTTTTTCCTCAATGGGGTATACGCCAAGGTGACCTCTTATCTCCCCATTTTTTTTTATTTTGTGCAGATGTTCTATCAACCCTTTTTCATGATGCCGAAACAAGAGAAGTTCTAAAAGGCATGCGTATCCGTCGTACAGCTCCCCCTATCAGTCATCTATTTTTTTTGTAGACGATAGTCTCATTTTTTGATATGCCAATCCAATCCAGGCTAGTGTGATCTCTAATATCCTATAAAAATATGAGAAAGCATTAGGGCAACAGACCAATTACGATAAGTCAGAGATTGCTTTCAGCCCTAATGTTAGCACAACTCTGGCCAATTCTCTCATTGACAAGTTCCAAGTGAGGTTACTAGATCAACACTGCAAGTACCTTGGCCTCCCAGCATCCTTTGGCTGAAAGAAAAAAAAATTTTTTTAACTCTGTTTTGGATCGTGTTAGCAAGAAGTTAAAAAGGTAAAAAGAAAAATGTTTATATAGAGCAGGGAAAGAGGTATTGATCAATGTTGTAGCTCAGGCGGTGCCAAATTATATGATGAGTTGTTTCCTCTTTCCCAAAGAGGTCACCCAAAAGCTGGAAAGTATGATCGCTAAGTTCTGGTGGGGGCAACAGAGAGACGAGCGCAAGTTGTACTAGTGCAAGTGGATTAAGCTCTGTAAGAGTAAAAAAGATGGTGGATTGGGTTTAAAGAGTTAGAATCTTTTAATCTGGCCATGTTAGCCAAACAATGCTGGTGTTTGGTCAGAAATGAGGATTCCCTTATTACATAGATTTAAAAAGCCAAATATTATTCACGTTCATCTTTTTTCCAGGCAGCTGCTGGTCTGATAGCTAGTTTTGTGTGGAGGGGGTTAATGGCTACCAAAAATTTAATTATGGAAGAGGGTAGATGGCTGGTTAGGAATGGGTCCAAAATCTGACTTTGGAAGGATAAATGGATTCCTTGTGGTGACTCTTCTGTTGTTCAATCCCCGATTTCTATTCTAGAAGAGGAAGCTTCTGTTAATGATCTATTGTGCTTAGATAGTATTGAGTGGAATTATGAACTAATCAGTGCTATTTTTAATAAGGAAGAAACTAACACGATACTTCAGATTCCAATTTTCACTGATGGGGGTGATGATCTCTAGACATGGAGACATACCTCCTCTGGACAATACTCGGTTAAAAGTGGGTACCACATTTTGCTTGAATGTAAACTAGCTGATATGAATCTCTCAAATACAGCAGGGAATGCTATATACTACTGGAAGCTCCTATGGAAGCTAAGGTTGCCCCCAAAGGTGATCCAATTTTTGCACAGGTTTTTTCACAATAGGCTCCCTGTGTCTTTGTCTTTAGTAGCTCACAGAATTCAATTGAACATCAGATGCAAAAGGTGTAATCAAAGCAACAAATCTTTGGTCCATATATTCAGAGAGTGTCTGAAGATTGAGAACCTGTGGGCTTCAGTGGTTGGACCTTCTACTATATCAGAGGCGGCAAAAGATGATGTTTGGGTGTGGATTGATGAATTGTTACAACAAGGTGGAGAAGACAAGACTGATATGATCTTCATGACTCTTTGGTCTTTGTGGAATGCAAGAAATTATGCTTATTTCTAGAACAAAGAATCTTGTTAGCCCCGAGATTTCACTAATGATTTTGATGATGTAAAACATTAAGTTATTCACTAATATGTTTGTTAATTATTTTTCAGGTATCACAATATAAAATGATGCGTATTTTTATTGGATGAAGTAAATATTTTTTACAAGTCACAATTTTTATCTTAGTCGACTGAAGATGAATTAATCTTATTAAAACGCTTGGTGTTTTAGTTTAAGTAGATATGTTCAAGTGTAAACCTTATTAAAATACTTGGGTTAATTGTGTTTAGTTTAGGTGGATAGGTTCAAGTGTAAACCTCAATAAAACACTTGGGTTAATTGATGAGAGTTTTAGAGTTAAAAGTTAATTAAAGACATGGAGTAAAAATATAAAATATGTCATAAGCTAATTAAACCTACAATTTATGCACATTGGACATGGTATATTAGAAGTTTAGAACTTAAGAAAAACTGAATGTGTAGAGTCAATTTTCGGATGGGCTGAATTAAAATAATTGACCCGCACTCTCTTGCTAACCAAAATGTGAAGTGTCTTATGTCTATTAGCAATGATGCTTGGCTTTGGCATAGAAGACTTGGGCATGCTAGCATGGATTTAATTGAAAGCCTAAGCAAGGGGGAGCTTGTGAGAGACTTGCCAAAGATAAAATACTCCAAGGACAAGATATGTGAAGCTTGTCAAAAGGGAAAACATGTTAAATCCTTCTTTAAACCAAAGAACCACAGAGAAGTGAAACCACAAAGAAGTGAAAGCATCTTAAATTAGGTTTAGGGATACAAACAGTGGGTGAAGAGTGCGTAGCTAGCCTCGATCTGGGCCTTCTAGAATCAATGAATTGGGCTAAAACACCAAAACTCCATGGGTTGGGCCCAAATACTATCTGGGCGCCTCAACAGAGGTACGTGCACCTCAAGGAAGGCTTTTACACCTCAAGGAAGGCCCGTGTACCTCAACCATGTCTCATGTGCCTCTAAGGTTAGCCGTGCGCCTCTTCTGGTACTCAGAATGAGAAGAGCAGTTCTCAGATTCAATTAAACCTGAAAATTCAATTCGAAAGGGATCTAAGTATAAACAAGATGTCTAGAACATAAAACATGATTAAAACAATGGATTACATTATAAAAATAATAAAAATCCTATTCTAAGGGTGATGAACTCATTCTTGGTGTTCTTCGATGTTTCTTTGAGTTCAGATCTTCATATTAATGATTCATCCTCACATAAATGGTTATAACATTCATAAACATGGAAAACAAGAATTAAAACAAGTTAACAATATTAAAAACAACAAGAACAATCAAGAACACAATAAAAAGACAAGATCAAAATAACAAGAATGATTAAGAGCACAACAAGAACAATTAAGAACGCAATAAGAACAAAATAACAAAATAACAAGAAAAGGTTAGAAAAAGCTTATGATCGTTGTGTATGCATGATTTCTGGGTGCTTATCGTATCAGATTAGGGGTTTAGAATCACTGTATTATGGTTGAATGCCTTAGAACTTCGTCATAATCTCACCAGAAAACCTTTGAAAGAAAATAAAGAAAATCTTTGTTTAATCCTCCTAAACACCTAGAATTAGATTTCTAGTGTTTTTAGAAGATTAAAAGTCTAAATAAACTAAGAAATACTAGAAGAAAAACCTTTGTTTAATTTTCTTGAACTACTAGAATTGAATTTATAGAGTTTTTGGAAGATTAAACTTTAAACACACCAAAGAAACTAAAAGAAAAAGAAAAGTGTTTTACAATTTCTTGAGTAGGGAGGCTCTTAAGAAGTTGTAGGATTTTTATGTGTTGATTGTGTGTCGTTCTATCCTTTAATGTTGGATGAGAAGAGGTGAGTGTGAAGTGAGAATGAGAGGGGTTTATATAGATGTTAGGTGAGGTGAAATAAGGAAGTAACCTTTGATTAGGAAGGTTTGATTTAATTTGATTTGATTTAATTTGAAACAAATAAGGAAAGGGAGATCTGATGTGTTTAGGGTTTAGGAGTGGCTACAAAGGTAGATTTGTTGGCTGACGGGCCTAGGAAATCAAGTTTAGGCCTATTCTACCTTTCTTGCCCGACGTTGAGGAGCACGCCTCAATCTTGGGCCGTGCGCCTTAAGCTTGAGCTGCACAGGCCTTGGTTGAGCCGCAGTGCGGCTCTAGGTTGGGGAGTAGTCCCAATTTTAACCCTGTTTGGCCTATTTCGTGATACTATAGCCCATTTTTTAGCTCTGAACCTCATTGAATCGTAGTTTGAATTTCGAATCGAAATCCAAAACATCAGAAGTTGGCCTAAAACTCATTCTAGGATCAAAACCACTTTAGATTCAAATCAAAATAATTTTAAGAACTCAAAAATCAATTCAAAACCAAATCAAGACCTTTAGAAAACATAAGGAGAAGTTCTTTGCATTCAAACAGTGTACCCTGAGTAATAAAATTACTCTCTAATCATCATCTGGGCTTCCAGCACTCCCATCCTACCTGCATCCAAAAATTAAGCGTCTACAGGAAGTCTTGTGACTTGAAGTCATTATTTTATGCACGTAATTAAGCTAGGTCAGGCATATAAATGCATTTGATTTTCACACACACACAAAAGAAAAAAAAAAGAGGCAACACGTAAGATTGAAAACACACAAAAAAAAAAGCACAGGAGATTTACAAGCAAAAAAGAATAAACCTTTCTTCAACAAATCTTCAAGCTTTCATCAAAGTCTGAATCTTTTCTGCATTCCAAACAATCAAAACCAAGAAAAGCAACCACAAAGACGCTCAAAACAGATCTGAAGGTTCTCAAGCGCTTCAAGATCTAATTTATTGCAAGGTAAGTCTTCTAAACTCTTGTTTTTGCTATTTCTACCATGGTTTTATGATTCACATGCCATATAATAACATGATCATTCATTTTTATTGCTGTAAATTGTTGTTAAACACTCTTTAATGATGTTTTCATGCTTGATCTACATTATAAATGTCATTCAAAGCCATGAACATGTTTATTTTTGTATATTACTTGTAAAGTTTGCATCCTTCTATGTTTTGAACATGCCAAGATTAGATCTAGGTTATTTTGCCATGATTCATGCATTATAGCATGTTTTAATGATTGTTTTATGCATTTTCAACATTGTTTGATCATTTTTCGGGCTTGGTAATCCCCAAAAATTTGATTTTCCATCAATTTTGGGCATTCTGGTTGTGTCTGTCAACCAACGCCACTGCATGGAGTGGTGTTAGGCTCCAACACCTATAGGTGAGTGGCGTTGGCCCTAAACGCCACTCCCCCAAGTGGCATTGGTCCTTGTATTTCCTTGTGGAGTGGCGTTGGGCTTTAAATAGAGGTGTACAAGCCTATTTATGAATGTACAGTAGCTTTCACATGGAATGCAGTGACGAGGTAAGTTTCTAAAACTTCTTTGGTAATTGTTTAGATGTTTTAATGTATGAAATTGGTTATTAATGGTTATTTAGTAATCGTTTTAGGTTAAAAATGGTAGAAACCCTAGGTTGTGTTGCTGTGTTGATGAGTTGCTATGTTTGTTATAACTTATGCATTCTAATTAACCTTAATAATGGCTGGTAATTATTGAAATTAACCCTTGTTTGATTATTAGAAACTCACCATTGCATGCATGTATGTAAAAAGCAGATAACAATCATTACATGTTATTATTGCTTATTAGAAAGAATGAAGGTTGGCATAATACTAAGAGTATTGGGTAAAGAATCACATTCTAGGAATGCATAAGTCTGATCCTAGAATTCTCTGGGGTCAATGCGCCTTTTGCATTCTTAGAAGAATCGAGGCGTACACCATGTAAGACATTCCTGATGCCGGTTCGGGTGGCGACAAACCACTTTAGCTTTGTTGCTAAACACACAGTGCCGCAGTTACTAGTCATAGCTTAGGTTCTGAGGCAACCCCTCCTTGTCTGCATATGCACAACAAAGAGGTGTGTGGTATGTATATATGGACAGGATGTGTATCACAATCCTAAATCATGGGTTCAACACCAGGCCGAAACTAGTATTTGGTAACCTTGTCAACTATTTAAATTTGGGGAACATGTATCAAACAAAGCAAGGGAGTCGCCACCTAGCATAAGGGCTATGACCTACTTTTCCAAAATTATGATGTCCGATTCCCTATGGACGCTAAATGTCATAACTCAAAGAATTGAGTTTGGTATAAGCATTCCATACTATCAACATGTATCTTATCCTTTATAGAACCATTAACTATCCCCTAAACAAGCAACAATTATATATATGGAAAGCGGTAACATTACAAGTATGCAGTAAACTGGTAAACACATAAACATTATTATAATATGATATGAAACAAATAAAGATGACAGACACATGCAATATATGTAACGACCCAAATCTAACACAAGTTAATACGGATTAATATATATAATGATGGTAATTAATCATAAATTAAAATTCCATTGAAAATTCCCTTCGAAAATAAATTTTTCTCTGAAAATGGGTTGCAACGATCGTTGTAAAAATAGCAACGATCGTTGTGAAATGAACAGTGATCGTTGTAAAATACACAAAAACGGTCGAAAATCCAATAAGGTACATGAGCTCGTGGGAAAATAGCAACGAGCTCGTTGCAAATCAGCAACGATCGTTGTAAACCTAAAATCACCAAAACGAAATTTTTGAACAGAAAACACAGTTTAAAAATAGTATTTCTGACTTTCCTCTGTAAAAGCGTACTTAAACCAGCTTAAAATCAATTAGTATATATAACAAACTCTTCAAACTTAAAAATACAATAATGTTTATATCCAAGAAACGTTGAAAACATCATCAACATATAATTAACCAAAAATCAACTTTATTCAAACATTTACTCAAAATCTTTTACACATATAATAACACTTCAAATAGTTCATTACATATAATATCAATTAACAACTTAAAAAGCCGAATGCATACATATATAAATGCACAACCAAATGCACCCAATGCTCGTTATCCACTGGCCAACCTGAACTTCTACTGAAATGCACGTAAACTTCTATCTGGAACCTGAAAAATATGCCAAGGGGTGAGCTGGCAACTCAATAAGCATTTAATCAACTAATCAGGCATATATTAAGCCAAAACCACTCAATACATATACACATCACATACTTCACACATATAAGCATACTATCAAAACCAAATCATTTTCA
>CANYLF010168641.1:0-11329 GCA_948193215.1 Bocquillonia castaneifolia
TTTTTATCTATAGGTTATAAGAGTTTGTATTGTATAAATTAAAAAAAAATTAATCACCTTTTGATAATTCATGAATAAAAAGAAAGATGAATTTCCTTAAAAAAAGAAGAAAGATGAATAAAAAGAAAGAAAGAAATCTAAATAATTAAATTTAAAAAAATCAATTATGAAAAGAAAAGGATGAATAAAAAGAAAGAAAGGAAATTTAAATAATAAGATTTAAAAAAAATAAATTATCGAAAGAAAGTAAGAAATACACATTACCATTTTCTCATTAACTTACTATTTTATTTCTTTCTAAATTGAATGAGGATAAAAAGGTTAGTTAAGTCCTTTACACTCAAGAGACTTAAAATAAGTAGAAATGTAAATAAAATTTTTGAAAACTCTAGCCGCCTTCTCTATTTTCTATCTAAAAAGTTTATCAATATTTTCTTTTCTTGGGGCTGTCGTTAGTCTTTTCACCGACGATAAGCCCCTTTAGATCAGTTTTATTTCGTTTATTTCAATAAATTAGGTGTGTACATCCATCTATTTAGGTTGTTTAGTCTCTCTTTTTTGAAAGTTTTATTTTGTCTCTTTTTATGGGAAATTTCTTCTCCTCTTTTGTGGGAGTTTTCTTTTTCTCTTTTGTGGAAGGTCAATCTACTATTTTAATTCAAGATTATTACTGTTATACTATAATATATGATGTGGATCTCCGCTATTTAAAAGATACAGAGTCATCGAAGAGTTTACACAATAAGACTGAAGTCATGTTGTTGGAGCCGAGCTGAATTGTCATTAATAGTATAGGTAATCAATCTTATATTGACCTATTAGATTATATATGTGTTTTATTTGTCTCTTTGCTTAAGGATTTACAAGAGAGTTCCTTCATTTTTGTTAAACGATCAGTGAATGTCGCAGTTCATGAACTAGCTAGAATGATGAATTCTACGTCTGATTGTAACATATGGTGTTGTCTTTGTGGATTTGTTTTCTGATTATTAATATATTCCCTGATTCAAGTAAAAAAAAAAAAGCAGAAATGTAAATGGAATATAAAATTGGCGGGTTAATTAATTAAAATAGATTGCGTTATTTTACTGAAAAAGGCATGTTAATTCATTAATCAACTTGCGATGCAAACTTAAATAGCAATATCTCGTTATCATATTATAATAATTGTTGACCTATTTGGACGCTTAATCACTATTTTGATGATTGATCAATGTTCTAAGTGAATTACCTTAAATAATATTTTGCTCAGAATGATTTTTAAAATCGATATTGAAGCTTGGGAGTGCAACGACCGTTGCACTTAAGTGTAACGACCATTACACTTGTAACGGGTCGTTTGACTTAAGCAACGAGTCGTTGCATATGAAGAAAATTTGTACAAATTGTATAGTAGGTTACACGAGCCAACCACGTGTGCAATGAGTCACATAACGAGCCGTTGTGGCTCTTACAACGGGTCGTGGATATCTATAATGAGCCGTGGACCTTCATTAAGGAAGAACATAACAAGCTGTGTGTCAAGCAACGAGCCATTCCATTTGAATTGCAACGGTCGTTGCATGAACAGTAACGGCCCGTTGCACGGCATCTGACAAGCATTTATTAAAGGAGAAAAGTGGTTGAACGGGCAAAAACACATTTATTACACTCCCAACGATCAGATATTAGAGTGAGGATATAAAAGCTCAACTACAACTCATCTGGAAGAAGAATTAACAAGTTTACAAGCCTTGAATCTTTGAATTTAATCTTATGAGTTGTAAAACCCTAATTTCTTTTTATTCATTTATTCAACTTGCTTAGAGAGCCTTGTGTGCTCTTTGATTTTCTTGTAAAACTAACTCTTGGTGAGTGAGGTTTAGGAATCATTTGTGAAAGGTTTAAGTGTTGTCTTATTGATTAAAACACTTAGGTTAAGGATTTCTAGTGAGAGAAACACTTGGGTAGGTTAGTGGGTGAAGCTTTGTGAAAAAGCACAACTTGTAAGGTTTAGAGTTAGCCATAAAACTCTTATAAATCATTAAATTGATGTGGAATACCCAATTGTGGATTGGGGAGTGGATGTAGGACTTGTTGTATCCGATCCACTATAAATTCCTTGTTTTATGGTTGATTGCATTGTTAAGTTTTATTTTTTAATTATCCACTAATTCACCCCCCCCCCCCCCTTAGTGCATTGGGATTTCAATTGGTATCAGAGCTTGGAGCTTGAAGTTTTTCAACCTTAAGTGGTCAAGCTAGATCAAATGGCACAAGAGGCAAGCATTGGTAGTCTCAAACCATTCTTTGATGGAACCGATTATTCATTATGGAAGTATAAAATGGAATTCTACTTAGATAGTGAGACAATCAACTTGTGGGATGTGGTTCTTGATGGTTGGTCACCTCCTATAAAGAAGGAAGGGGACAAGGAGATCCTAATTGCAAGGAAAGATTGGACAAAAGAGTAAAAGGAAGCAAATGTAAAAAATAGAAAAGCCGTCACCGTTCTTCTAAGCTCCTTATCAAGAGAAGAATATTGTAGAGTACAAAGATGTGGTAGTGCTAAAGATGTGTGGGAGACTCTACAAAACTATCATGAAGGCACCTCACAAGTGAGACAGTAAAAATGTCAAATGCTCATCTATGAGTATGAGACATTTAAGTGCAAGCCTAATGAGAGAGTGACGGAGATGACAAATAGGATCATGGACAACATCACCAACCTCAAGAAGCTTGGAAAAATCTACCCCAAGACCGACATCAATCACAAGATCCTTAGAACTCTTCCAAAGAAGCTTTGGGAATCAAAGTCACATCCATTAAAGAAGCTAATGATCTTTCAACATTGGCTCATGATAAACTCATAGGCAAACTTTTGACTTATGAAATGAAGAATGATGAGGATGAAAAGCAGGACAAAAAGAAAACAATTGCCTTCAAAGTACAACAAGAGGAAAGACCTTCTCATTCCAAAGATAGAAGCTATCACAATCATCATCGACAATAACAACAACAAGAGACTAGTGAGAGTGAAAGTCAACAAAAAGATAGTGAAGTTGAAAAGTTGACTAAAGATTATGGTCTCTTGATCAAACAAATGGACCACCTTGTAAAGAAAGGTGGAAGGGCCAATTACCAAAGATATTTAAAAAAAAAAAAAGAGCAAGCTTAGATGCTATGAGTGTGGAAAGAGTGGCCATGTAAAAAGTGATTGTTGTAAGCTCAAGAAGGAGGGATCTTCTTCAAAAAGGCCAAAGGAGCTAAAAGAGAACAAGGAGAAGCAAAAGGGATTCAATACTCAATGGGATGGTGTAGAGATCGATTCTGATGCAAGCAAGAATAGTGATGCAAATGCCCTTTGCTTTATGGCTTTTGAGGACTCTTCACATGAGGTAATGTATCAGTCTTCTCATTGTAGTGATTTTGATATTAATGATGATGATGAATGTAAGAAGCTTAAAATGATAGAGGCCTTAAAAGATAAGTGTACTTTATTTTTATCAAAAATGAAAATTTACAAAGAAAAGTACACTAATCATGAAAAGGAATTGAAGGATCTCAAGTTGATTGTAAATTCTCTTAAGTCCTCTAACGATGAACTTAAGAAAAGCTTACAAAATAATTTGATTGCGCAATCTTCAATTGGGACTCTTGAAAAGGAGAATGAAAAATTGAAGAAGGAGCTCGACAGTGTAAATAACACTATCTCCAAATTTCATAAAGGAAAGGGAGATTTGGACAACCTTTTGATGTTACAAAGATCCACTTTCACAAAGTATGGACTTGGTTATGAAGGAGCATCAACTTCATCAACCAAACCCATTGCATTTGTGAAATCCTCCAATGTGCAAACCTTATTATTAGATGCTCCTATGGTTGAACCTAAAGCTTCTAAGGTATCAACCAAAAGGAAGCCAATTCACAATCATTATAATGAGCCAAAGAAGCTTGAGAAGGGCAAACTAAAGGCAAAGGACATTCCTAAGCCCAAAGTGAACCCTAAGGGTCCTAGACCTAAAGGATATCTAAAAGGGCCAAGGGCTAAGATCACATCAAGGCCTAAGGCAAACACTCATGGCTCATTTAGAGGAAAGCTAAAGGTTCATATATTTGCTAAAGCTCAATGCTTCTATTGTATGGAACATGGCCATATTAACATTCATTGCCATGTGAGGAAGGTCCAATTAAAGCTAATTCCAATGGACCGACTCAAGACTAACCCCAAGGACCCAAATATCTTTGGGTACCTAATTCTTTGATGAATCAATATTTCTAGGTATGTTTGAAGTCCACAAGGCCAAACAACAAGTGGTATATGGATAGTGGATGTTCAAGACATATGACGGGTGATCCTAACCTCTTCCTAAGTCTTCAAAAGAAAGAGAGTGGAGAGGTGACCTTTGGTGACAATGCTAAAAGAAAGGTTATTGGCATTGGCAAGGTAGGTAATCCTAACTTTACTTGTATTGATGATGTATTGCTTGTATGTGGTTTGAAACATAATCTTTTGAGTGTAAGTCTATTCTGTGACACAGGCTACAAAGTCTCTTTTGACCCTAAATCTTGTGTTGTATCCAAAGTAATGGATAATGACATAGTTTTCAAGGGAGAAAGAGTCAATAATGTCTATATAATTGACTTAGAGAGCCTAGCCAACCAAGATGCCAAATGTTTGGTTTCAGTCAACAATGATTCTTGGCTATGGCATAGGAGACTAGGACATGTTAGCATGGATCTCTTAGGAGAATTATGCAAGAATGATCTAGTCATTAGTCTTCTAAAGATCAAATTCTCAAAGGATAAAGTTTGTGGACCTTGTCAAATGGGAAAGCAAACCATATCCTCCTTCACACTCAAAAATACCATAAGCCTAAGTAGACCTCTAGAACTATTGCATTTAGCTTTGTTTGGTCCTTCTAGAAATGCTGGTCTAGTGGCATGTTTTATGCATTTGTTATTATTGATGATTACTCTAGATTCACTTGGGTATGTTTCTTAGCTCATAAAGATGATGCTTTTAAAGCTTTTAAGAATCTTGCAAAACGTGTTCAAAATGATAAAGGTTATTACATAACTACCATTAGAAGTGATCATGGTAGGGAATTTGAAAATGAAATTTTTAAAGAATTTTTGCAATGATTTTGGTATTACTCATCAATTTTATTCTCCTAGAACTCCTCAACAAAATGGGGTAGTTGAAAGGAAAAATAGAACCTTGGTAGAAATGGCTCGAACAATGCTCAACGAGTATGACTTGCCTTCATACTTTTGGGCCAGGCCGTTAATATCGCTTGTTATGTTTCAAATAGAGTTTTTAAAAGACCTTTGATAAACAAAACTTCTTATGAGCTTTGGAAAGGAAGAAAACCCAAGATTTCCTACTTTAGAGTATTTGGATCCAAATGCTTCATATTAAACACCAAGGACAACCTTGGAAAATTTGATTCAAAAACCGATAAGGGCATTTTTCTAGGATATGCCACCAATAGCAAATCTTATAGGATCTTTAACAAAAGATCTTTAGTTGTGGAAGAGTCAATGCATGTGGTGTTTGATGAAAATAGTGCACTTCATCCCGTAAGGGTAGTTGTTGATGATCTTGTAGGTAGCATGGATGGTCTCCTTCTTGAACCAACTTAAGAGACAAATGGAGATGGAGAAAATTAAGGCAAAGAAACTATCTCCATTAACTCCAACATTGAAGGGGAGATTGATCAACCAAATAAAGAGAATTCACAACTTCCTCAACATTTGCAAGCACCTCCAAGCAATGTTCATAACCTTCCAAGGGATTGGCAATTTGCTAAAGCTCATCCACAAGATCTCATTATTGGTGAGACGTCAAAAGGGGTAAGCACTCGAAACCAACTCAAAACCCTTAATAATCTAGCATTCCTATCTTAAATTGAGCCAAGGACTATTGATAAGGCAATCAATGATGAGAGTTGGGTCCTTGCTATACAAGAAGAACTCAACCAATTTGAGAGGAATCGGGTATGAAATTTAGTCCCAAGACCTAAGCATCATCCTATTATTGGCACAAAGTGGGTGTTTAGAAATAAACTTGATGAACAAGGTGCCATTACTAGGAATAAAGCTAAACTTGTGGCTAAAGTCTATAACCAAGAGGAGTGCATAGATTATGATGAGACTTTTGCCCCCGTAGATAGATAAAAGCCATTCGCATGTTGCTTGCATTTGCATCTTTCACGGATTTTATACTTTTTCAAATGGATGTTAAAAGTGCATTTCTTAATGGCTTCATAGAGGAGGAGGTCTATGTTGAACAACCTCTGGGTTTTGAGGATCATGCATTTTTCGATCATGTTTTCAAACTAACTAAGGCTCTCTATGGATTAAAACAAGCTCCAAGGGCTTGGTATGAGAGACTTAGTTCTTTTTTGATTAAAAATGATTTTCAAAAAGGCAAGGTGGATACAACTCTTTTCATCAAGAGAAAAGGGGATGACATCCTAATTGTCCAAATCTATGTTGATGATATTATCTTTGGTGCTATTAATGTTTGCTTGTGTGAAGAATTTTCAAAGTGTATGACCAAAGAGTTCGAGATGAGCATGATGGGGGAGCTTATATTCTTCCTTGGATTGCAAATTCATCAAGCAAAGGATGGAACCTTCATAAATCAAGCAAAGTACACCAAAGAGCTTCTCAAGAAGTTTGGAATGGAAAATAGCTCAACAAGTAAAACACTCATGGCTACAAAAACCAAACTTGGGAAGGATGAAAGCAGTAAACCCGTTGAGGAAAAGCGATATCGAGGTATGTTCGGATCTCTTTTATACTTAACTGCAAGTAGGCCCGACATTATGTTTTCCGTTTATGTTTGTGCACGCTTTCAATTATCACTTAGGGAGTCACATCTTCATGCGGTTAGAATTTTAAAGTATTTAAAAGGTACAATGAATTTCGGTCTTTAGTACCCTAAATGTGCATCTTTTGATCTTTTAGCCTATTCCGATTCGGACTTTGCCGAAAGTTTATTGGATAGGAAAAGTACCTCTGGTACTTATCAATTGCTTGGGCAAAGTTTGATATCTTGGAGTAGCAAAAAACAAGTTTCCATTGCATTATCAACCGCGAAATCCGAGTATGTGGTAGCCGGTTGTTGTTATTCTTAAGTTCTTTGGATCAAACAACAACTTAGAGATTATGGTTTCAAGTTCACACGTGTTGCCATCAAGTGTGATAACACTAGTGCCATAAATCTCTCCAAAAATCCCATACAACACTCTAGAAGCAAGCATATAGATATTAGATATAATTTCTTACGTGATCATGTGCAAAATGGTGATGTTGTATTGAAATTTATTGATACAAATAACCAACTTGCAGACATCTTCACCATACCCCTTAATGAGGATCGTATGAATTTCATTAAGCAGGAACTTGGTATGATTAATGGTGCATCTTTGTCTTCTACATGACATTCATTTCATATTGTGTTTATTTGATTGTGTTTTGAATGTTCTTGTTTATGTGTGCGATGATTCTTCTCCTGATTAGATAAAATTGAGATGCTAATAAAATGTTATCTTGTCTTTATTTTCTAAAGTCTCAAATTTATCACATATGAATACTAGCACTTTATGTGAGCATCCATGCCCAATTTCATTTCACTCATATGTTTTAAAACTACTTTTACATCATTAAGCATATCTTTCATATTTATAAATCTTCTTTTTGGCTTAAAAATGCATGTTTTACTATTTTCTCTCATAAATTTGCGTTTTCTGAGTTTTTAAAAGTTCAACGACCCGTTGTGGGCAAGCTACGATCAGTTACAACAGTAATGACCTGTTGCATAATCCCAACGACCCGTTGCATCTGGTTAAAATTGGGCTTTTTCAGGCAGAGAGTTACACGGGCCAAGGCCGCGTGTAACGAGCCAATGCAACGGTCGTTACACCGTGCAACGGCCCATTGCATCTGGCTTTAAAACATTTTCTTCCCCATTTTCATGACATTTTCTCTCTCTTCTCTCTCTCTCCATACGCGTTCTTTCTCTCTCTCACTTTTACTCAAATCTTCATTTCTCCACCATTTTCTATAAAATTACAGTGTATTTTGACCGAAAATCATCAAATAAACTCAATTTTAACATTATTTCTGAGTTTTATCAGCTATTTTTGAAGATTAAAAGGAAAATTAAGGTTAGGGTTCCTAAAACCTAACTTTTGGGTTTTTCTCCTTTTAGCATTTTTATTGCTTTTCCTTGCATCTTTGGACTATTTTGGAACCAAAATGGCTAGAAAAAGGACTGGTAGAGCCACTGAGCTTGTGAGTGATGAAGAAGACACTCCATCTCCTCCCAGACAATAGAGTGCTCAAGGACACATGTATGGAACAAGACAGAGGGACCCCTCTACGCCTGCTAGGCCTTCTTCTACTCTAGTTAGGCCCCATGGCACTTTGATCAGACCTCAGAGACAGCCCTCAGACACTGGCATTGTTCAAGCTTCTTCTTCCTCTCCTGGCATTAGTCTGAGACCCTCTTCTCCTCCATTTAGACCTGAGGTCAAGCATCCAATAGTTCATCCACCATTTCATGCTCCGAGATAGCCTTCTGGTGTACCTCTGCCACGTACATTGCCTCCTGCTGAAGAAGCAGTCCAGGTATGAATGGCTAAGCTTATGAATCATCGCTTTGAGCCATCTAAATACATAGATAAGACTGCTTTACAGACCCTAGGCATAGAGGTTGAGATTGATGCTGCATTAGACTTGTTAGGTCTTAGGACCCTTGCTTTTAAGGCTAGACCAGTACACCCTACTCTAGCTAGGGAATTTTTGAGCACTCTGGAAGTTAACACTGGTAATTCAGAGGAGGGGTTTCCTGTTAAAGCATTACGCTTTCATCTGTTTAGGAGGCAGTACATATTGACACCTGAGGAGTTTGACAGGCATTTAGGTCTTAGGTCAGATGGTGCTGGGGCTATTAAGATGGGATGGGTTATGCATCTGAATACAACTTTCTAGAATGCCCATGGGACTGGAATTCTTGAGAAAGGACACACTGGCGCTTCTCAGCTTAGAAGTCCCCTACATTGGCACTTGTAGAGATTTCTATCCTTTTCTATCTTTACCAGGGCTCTAAGTAATGAGAAGACCAATAATGAAGAAGTCTTCACTCTTTGGTGCCTTATAAAGGGTCGTCCTATGCAGCTAGGCAGATGGTTTACTGTTAGACTGATGGATATCTCCCAACATTTTAAAGGTGGTATTACTTGTGGAGGTTACATCACCTTGCTTGTTGAGAGGATAGGTTTACTTGGCCCAGGTCAGGTTATTGCTGATCAGATTAGCCCTGCTGATATTTGACTGAACATGGGTTTCATTAGGAACAGTCGGGTATTCCATTTAGTTGATGGGAGATGGATTTAGAACATTCTACCAGATGGACGGAGATTTATTCCTGGTCAGACGCCTGTTCCTCCTGTTACACAGCCTGAGGCACCTCCTACTAATACTCATCCTATAGATTAGAGTAGGGATGATGATGATGACATAGGCATTGAGATTGAGGAGACATTAGATGCCATGAATGCTGAGGAGGCTGCTACTACTGATGTTGCTACTGCTGTTACTTCTGAGAGGGTTACTCTTATGTCTTCTTTCCCACAGACATATGAGCGTAGGACTAGACCTCAATCAAAGATTGCAGCACTCGATCTTGATATTCATCAGCTATTTGATAGAGTGTTTGAGCAGATTGGGATGATGGGTGATCGAGTTGTCCGTGAGGTACAGGGTGTTGGACATCGTGTTGATCAGTTGGAGGGGAGAGTTACTAGAGTCGATGTAGGACTTGTTATGTCCAAACCACTATAAATTCCTTGTCTTGTGGTTGATTGCATTGTTAAGTTTTATTTTTTTAATTATCCACTAATTCACCCCCTCTTAGTGCATTGGGATTTCAATAATGAATAATAGAGAATACCTATCTAGGTGACTCTTGTTAAAAATTCTATGATTAGTATTAGATCTAAATTTATGTGTTGATATTTTTTTTATAAAATTCATAAACTACAGTAAAATATCAAAACTAAAAAGTGTAATAAAAAAAATTTCAATTCAAAACAAATAAAAAACTTAAATCAAAAGGACTTAAATTTTGAACCAATAAAAAAAATCATGTATCAAAATTTATTTATTTATTTTTATTCAAAAAAGTCTTCAAAACTTGAAACTCTCATATCTAAGTTATAACAATCCAACCATTACATCTTATCCATAGATCATGTTATTTTTAAAAAAAAAAATAAAATAAGGTATTTCATTAATAATAATATTTAACATATATAATTTATTATCAATAAAAAAACTCAATTTTATATGATAAATGTATATAGATTATAATATAAATTAGATGATTTTTTCTCTCCTAAAATCCTTTAGTTGTGATGAGAAAATAATTATAAATAGCATTTTAGCTATGATGGCACTTTAAAATAGATAAAAAAATCATTTATTTATAAAAAAAATATCATTTATATTTGATAACCACATTCACCGAATTAGGTGTTGTTACTTGAGCGAGCATATTAAATAAAAGGATAAATTACAATGACTCCTTGAAATATCACCTTTTACACTGATTTACCCCTAAGGTTTCTTTTATACATTTACAACCTGTATTTTATTATTATTACACTAATTACCCCATACTGATCCAAGTTTGATCATTTTTTTATCATTTTAAATGAAATTAAAAGCAATAACTTATAGTTAACAATAAAATATGATACTACAAAATTAAAAAAATTTAAATTAGTGTCAAAATATATTTTATTATAAATAAAAATGCTAACGAATGTATTTATCATTGGATTTTCTAGGTATTTATATTTATACTACAAAAAATATTTAGGCATTAAATTAGATTGTTTTAACACTATAATATCATATTTTATTGTTAACAATAAGTTATTGCTTTTACTTTGATATAAAATAAAAATTGTCACGACCCAAACCCAGGGTACATGACCGGCGCCAGGGAACGGGAAAGTTAATCGCTACCGGAACCCGTGGCTAGCCTGAAACCGATAAAACATACACAAACATCTTTCCCCAGAATTATATATTCTGGTTCAACATATACAACTCATAAACTTTACCAAAATAATCATATAAATATCTGGTATCATAAAAAAATATATACATATACATCTCCAGCATACCAGCCGGGAGCCTCTCTCGGGCTATCATCATCATCAAATATAACAAAATAATTTTTCCAAAACACTTCCCGTTAAAGAACGCATCAAAATACTTTCCATCATGAAAAACATGTTAAAATATAAAATCATACAACACATGAAAAATA
>CANYLF010168960.1:0-19165 GCA_948193215.1 Bocquillonia castaneifolia
TACATGGATTTCAAACTCTTTCAAATGGATGTTAAAAGTGCTTTTCTAAATGGTTTTATTGAAGAGGAAGCGTATGTTGAACAACCTCCCGGTTTTGAATGTTTTGATTTTCCAAATCATGTTTTCAAACTAACTAAAGCCTTGTATGGTTTAAAACAAGCTCCTAAAGCTT
The DNA here is from genome assembly GCA_948193215.1 of Bocquillonia castaneifolia. Lineage (NCBI taxonomy): Eukaryota > Viridiplantae > Streptophyta > Magnoliopsida > Malpighiales > Euphorbiaceae > Bocquillonia > Bocquillonia castaneifolia. The sequence goes on from CANYLF010168960.1 coordinate 173, forward strand.
GGTATGAAAGGCTTAGTTCATTTCTTTGCAAAAATGATTTTGAAAAAGGAAAGGTTGACACTACTCTCTTCATTAAAAAGCATAAACATGATATTCTTATTGTCCAAATTTATGTTGATGATATAATCTTTGGTGCTACTAATGAAAAACTTTGCCAAGATATTGCTAAGTGTATGACTAGGAAATTTGAGATGAGCATGATGGGAGAGCTCAAGTTCTTCCTAGGACTTCAAATCAAGCAAGGTAAAGAAGGTACTTTCATCAACCAAGCCAAATACACCAAAGAGTTAATCAAAAGATTTGGCATGGAGGGATGCAAGATAAGCAAAACACCAATAAGGACAACAACAAAATTGGACAAAGATGAAAAGGGTAAGAGTGTAGATGAAAAGAAATATAGAGGTATGATCAGCTCACTTCTCTATTTAAGTTCATCTAGACCTGACATTATGTATGCTACATGTTTATGTGCATGGTTTCAAGCATGTCCTAAAGAATCATATTTGCATGCCGTCAAAAAAATTTTGAAGTATTTACATGGCACTATGCATTTAGGACTATGGTATCCTAAGAGTGTTTCATTTGATCTTGTTGCATATTTGGATTCGGATTATGCTAGTAGTTTGATGGATAGAAAAAGTACTTCCGGTACTTGTCAACTACTAGGCAATTGCCTAGTTTCTTAGTGTTCTAAGAAACAAGTTAGTGTTGCATTGTCAACCGCCGAAGCTGAATACGTAGTTGCGGGTTGTTGTGGATCACCAGTTTTGTGGATGAAACAACAATTGAAAGATTATGGATTATCTATTAATCACATTCCCAGTAAATGTGATAATACTAGCGCAATAAATCTTTCAAAGAACCCTTTTCAACACTCTAGGAGTAATCACATAGATATTAGACATCATTTTTAAAGAGATCATGTGCAAAAAGGTGATGTTGTATTGGAATTTATTGATACAACAAACTAATTAGCCGATATTTTCACAAAACCTCTAAATGAAGAACGCCTGAACTTCATTAAGAGAGAATTAGGGATGCTTGATGGATGCACCCTTTGATTTTAACATTTTTTTTTGTAAATCCCTATTTACATATGCATTAGATATGATTCAAATCCTTAAACATACATTTTACATTTGCTCAAGGATTGAATTTAAGTCATATAGCAAGTTTGGAACTCAAATTTATCAAAAATTCTTTGAACATCTGTTTTAAAGCAAAAAATGTTTTTGACCTATAAATCGTGGCCGCGATCTTCAAATCGCGCCCGCGATCCAACTTTCAAATTTTTAAACTTTCTATTTCTTATATTGTGCCTGCGATCTTGAACATCGCGCCCGCAATATTCAAAACAGAAACTTCAAAATTTTTACATTTTTGATCATCAAAATCGCGTCCGTGATTCTCCAAATCGTGCCCGTGATATTCAAAATTTTTTCAAATTTTTGACCGTTATACAAATCGCGCCCGTGATTTCTCATTTTTCCCAAAATTGTGCCCGCGACTGTGACGATTTCCAGAAAAAAATAGCCGTTTATAGCCGTTAGCAATGGCTAGTTTTCCAATTTTTTTGACATTTTTGACTAATGTAAGGGTTCCAACATGTCTATAAATACCCATAATGCATATATGAATGAGTTTACAACACTTTCACCTTGAATTCAAGGTTTAAGACCAATATTCTCTTCTACTCTCCACTTTTTAGTACCTTGAATCTCAGATTTTTCTTGCATTTCTGTGTTTAATATTCAAAAACAATGGGCAAAAAGACTAGAGCTGAGAAAGGGAAGGGAAAAGCCAAAGAAACCACTCCTCCCATACCTAAAAGGCCTAGAACAACCTGCATTTCAATCCAAGAACCTACACAAACTCGTTATGAAACCGTTCAACAACCACAGCCATAACAAGAACATACTCATCTTCAAAATATGCAGCAAATGATAACAACTTTGACTGATGAATAGAAGGTTGTGTGTCTCTCTTTAAGAACAAGGGAGTTCATGGAGACAAGGGTTATAGGAAACTCCTCTATTGCTGTGTTGGGAGTAAGGGATGAGGTTTACAGACTTTTGGAGAACATATCCTTCACCAAATTTGCAAGGCCTACACAACCCGGTTATAAAAGTCTCACACTTGAGTTTCTCTCTACACTCAAGGTAAAAAAGAAACTTGGGGGTGTTTTAGGTCCCTATGGCATCACTTTTAAGATGTTTGGAAGGGAAATATCCATGACTAGGGCTCAAATGGATGAATGCTTTGGTTTTTCATCAACCGACATCACCAACGTCAATGAGTTCATAATGGAAATTTCTAAATTTTGGAAAGAGATTAGATGTACTCCAAAATTTAGAGCCTCTCACACTCAAGCAAAGCACTTGAAGACTCTCCCCTACTTCATCCTCCATAGAATCATTACGAACACCGTGTTCGCCAACAAGGAAGGTAATGATAAAATCTCATAAAAAGACCTTCTCTTTCTCCATTGTGGTATAAAGAACAACCCTATCCAAACTAGCTTCTTCTTTATAGATCATCTTCTCTCTTTCATTACCCAAATTGTCACTTTTTTGAGAGTTAACTTAACTAGCCCTAAGCGTATCCACTTTCCCATCCTTTCTCTGTTGATTTAGGCTTAATGGATCTTGATTACTTTGTTCAAAAGGTCAAGATAGTTAAAAGGCAAGAAGATGGATCATTTCTTTATTTGGGAGGGGTAACGGATGAAGAAAGATAGGCTGAGAAGGAGGCAAGAAGGAAAGAAAGGGAAGACAAAGCAAGGGAGGAGAGAGAAGCAAGGGAAAAGGCAAGGGAGGAAGCACAAGCTGCTGTTCAAGAAGAAGGAGGGGCAAGTTTACCTCTAAGAGAAGAGGAACCTTCTCAAACTACTCTTTTAGATATCCTCAATACTCTAAAAAGGATAGAGGATAAACTAGAAGATCAAGAAGCCTTCTCTAAGAGACTTGAACAACGTTTGGATGACCAAGATGAGGATTTGAGTTCCCTTCATCAAGATCTCAAGGCTATTCACTACAAACTTGAAATGGACCCTTGTGATCATGATGATTTCTAAGCCTTTGACCTTAACCTTTATCCTAGTTCCTTATGCTCATTATCTATTTTTCATGCATTTTAATTATCTTTTTTCATTTATGTGTATTTTCTTTATATTAATGAAATTGATAATTATCTTATTCTGAGCTTATTTTTTTATCCCTTTGTTTCCATCTTATGCATTTGAATTTACTTTTTCATGCCATTAATCCATTCTTTAATGCATTTGATGTTGCAATTGTTCCTTTGTGCTTAATCGAATTGCCCTATTATACTCTAACTTTATGTTTTTGAGTTGACAAAGGGGGAGAAATTTCATGGTTCCTAGATTCCATTACCTTAAGCAAGAGAAGGACTTATGGATTGGATTTGAAATTGACCTTTGAACTTAAAACTTAATCTTATAGTATATTTGTTAATCTTAATGTACAACTGCCTTAGCTTTGGATACTAGCTACATAGCTTTGGTAAGATGCACAAAATGAGGGGGAGCAATTTCCATCAATCCACACACTTAAAGCAACCTTTTTACTTAACTGTTGCTTAATTTTTCATGTGGTTGTCAAACTCAAAAAGGGGGAGATTGTTGGCTTTGAAGGCATCAATCCATCTTATTTTGAGCTTAACAACCTTAATTTTGTATTAAACAAAGTTCTCTAAGTGTGTAGATTGAAGGTCATTTAACAAAAGTCAAAATCAGAAAAAGACCTGTAATTCGCCCCCGTGATATTGGAAGCCTGAAGGAAATCGCGCTCTATGGGCAGAGCGCCCGGGATGCGTTATTTTGTTATATCGCCTGCCCGTTGGTTGGTGTCCAATAGCAATGGTGACATTCCCACTAAATGGATTTTTTAGATTTTTATGAAAAATGTGGAGTCGCCACCCGAATTGCTTCGGGATCACCCAGTGATTAACAAACAGGTAGATTCCTTGGGAAAATCCCATTCGTCATCACCACCAGATGATTTCTGGGTTCAGAATGAGTCATCCATACTAAGGCAATTTTCCATTTAATTAAGTAATAAGGTCATTATTTTCTGAAAGAGACAAACAACATAAAGCGATAAATCACCCAGAAAATAGGATGTAATGCATGGGCGCGCCTAATATTGTTTCTAACAGATTTTAGTTCTGCATTAAGTCCACTATAATTAACCCTGATTGATTGAGTGCAGTTGGCTGTATTTTGGTGAGTTTTTGCCCGTTTTAATAGTAAAATTACCAAGGGGATTATTTCCTTATTTATTTACATGTGAAACATCCACAGTTAGTTTCTAATTTATTATTTTTATTTTTTTTTTGGTCTTTTTAGATTAATATTTGCACATTAATTCATTCTTTTTGTACCTTTTTTTTTGGGATAATATGAAAATAATGATTTAATAACATACAATCCTAAAGAAAGGGAAGGTGAAATGAGTTTCTACCACTTTTATTTACTTTTTACCATCTTTAATTTAATTAAATGTTCGATTAATTATTTTACAAACAGATCTAGGTGATTTACATAAAATATAAAGAAACCTTACCGATCGACCGATCTACCCGGGAGAGAATAGACCGGTCGACCTCGAAGCTCCGGGCAATTTACGGCTTAAAAGTCTTCATTTTTGGCCCTCTAACGTGAACATCTGGCCGCATGTTTGGTCATTCGGACGCATGTTAATCTTCAACCCTTGAATCATGGTCAACAAGGGGAAGATTCATGGGAATGGGTGATCGTCCGGCCGGACCATTGAACATCCGGCCGAATGTTTGAAGGTCCGACCGGACCTGTACTTCATCTTCCTCAAATTGCTTTCTTTTGGACATTACATGCTCTGTCGTATTTACAATGTACAAGCTATTTACAATATATACAGACCTCTAAGGAGTAATTCTAGTCATCCAAAACAAGTTAAAACAACACTTGAAAACTTAAAAGAAATTACACTGAAAATGTTAACATTGAAGTGAAGCTCCAACCCTAAACATTTTACGTCCAAAACCTCCCTAACTTCACGTAGATCTCATATATGTTGCTAGAAAATAAAAATAAACTATCCTTGAGAACAATATGAGAAAAGTAGTAAATAACGTAAAAACGACTGTACGTAAGTGACTACAATATATGAAGAGATAAACTTATTCTAAGTATGTGGATGGTTGGTTGCCCTCAGAAATGAGATAGATTACCGCTTCGGGTAGCAGATGAACTGTTGAATGATTGAAATATGATGAAATGGGATTGAAAACCGTTGTTTCAAGTCCGTGAAATTCCCTTGTTCTTGTCTTCTCAGAGGAAAATGTGTTTTTCTTTTTTTTGTTTGAACTCTCAGAAATCTACCCCTCCACTGACCAACCCCTCTCTTTGTGTCTTTCTTTTGTTTTTATCCTTAGGGTTAGGGGTAGACATAAGGAATAAAGGTACTCGACAGATCGAATATCCTTTCTGTAAAGCGGGGGAATAAAATTATTTACGTTATCCGTCAGACGCTCCCCTCCAATTGTTAGGCTTTACCGGTATGAACATTTGGTCGGACCATTGATCATTCGGCTGGATGTTCAATCCTGGGCCTAATGGGCTTGGGCCTTCAAAACGGCTTTCTGGGTTATTTAGGCTGCATTTACGGTTCGGACAAACATTTAAACATTTGCTCGGATCCTAAATTATGCCATAAATACTTTTAAAAACAATTAGCATATTTGAAAATAATTTTTTATTCTTCAGCTCATTTCAACAAGAAATGGGGTAATCAATTGGTCTAAAATATACCAAATTCATCACTGGGCTGCCGGGCCGCTTCCACATACCTACATCCGAAAATTGGGTGTCTACATTTTGCCCCTGCTTTGTCGGAGTTTAGCAATGTTACAAAAACATGAATAAATGAACGCCAAAGCAAACAAACATAAATACACCTATCAAAAGGATACAGCCCGTGTTTTGGCTCAAGGTTTGATAGTCATCGTCGATTGTCGAGAGGTAGCTCGTCTCCCTAGATAGTCGTCTCCGATATGTGGGAGGTAGTCTGTCTCCCTGGATAGTCGTCACCGATAAATTGGAGGTAGTTCGTCTCTGAGACACTAGAGGTAGTTTGTCCCTAGGATCTAGTGTCTATGTTCAATTCATCTTGACACAGAAATCTAGGATGCTCTCAATCGACTAGATAAAGCATTCTCAACTCTTTGATAGTCTAGAATTGTGTGAGAAAAGCTTCATTTGCTTTAGCATTGGTTCTGGTACATTTTCTTTGCGAATTGACCCGTTCGTCAATTGGAGTTTCTGGTAGCGTTCTTCCTGCCACAAGTTAGTCTGAAAAAATAATTCCTAGTGTACTAAGGTTACCTGAATTTTTTGGCAATTTTCTGGCTTGGTCTGCCTACTGTTCTGCATTTTTTGAGATTCTGACGCTTTCTGTCAAAATTTTTGTCTGGTAGTTCAGAAAAATTATCTAAAAGTTCCAGGGTCTTCAAAGTAATTTTTTGATTGTTCTGGTAAATTTCTAAAATTTTTGGACTCTCCGGGACTGTCAAATTGATTTTTGCCAGTCTGTCCTGGACCCTTTTACTTTTGGATTTTGCTGCAGGATTTGAATTTTGAGGGACTAAAGTGGTAATTTGGTCCCTCAGTCTCAATAGGTAACTGCCACCTCCCTCTCTTCCTTCTTCTTCTTATTTCTATTTTTTATTTATTTTTCATTCAAAAATTTCCCAAACCCTAATTCTCTCTTTTCCTTTTCTCTCATCCCATTTTCTTTCTCTCTTTCTTTACCTCTCTTATTTTCTCTCATTATTTTCTCTCTCATTCTTCATTAATGGCCAACCAAGGAGAAATCCCAATGGAGGAAGACCCACACATTCTAGCGACTGCAAACCCGATCGTGGATCCCCTTAATCCATTTGGAGACCGTTCTTGCCCTATATTTTCTATGGATGAGTGTGTATATGTCCCTGATTCTTGCGGGTTGGAGAGGGGGGCGGAAATCAAACCGTTGAGGAATCTAGGCGCCCAAATTAGTTGCTATGCTTTACTAGAGGTTAGACTTCAATTACCCAGTGATTTGGTTGTGTTTTGATGGTTATGATTGTGTTTTGGTGAATTTGGTTCGCTGTCCAGACGTGCAGGTCCGGCCGTAAGATTGAATGTCCGGCCGGATGTTTGATCATCCAGCCGGATGTTCGATCATGCGGTCAGACGTTTGTGACGTCTGGCAACCCTAATTTCTTTAATTTTTTGTAGTTTTTGGTCTTTGGTGATTATATAAATGTTTGGGGATAGTTTGTGGTGCATTGTGAGTTCTGGGTGTTGGTGAATTGAATAGTCTTCGTGAATGTACGATTGGGGTGTTTGGGTAGTTGAATCCTGATTTGAACGGTTATCTTTGTATGCAATGGTGATTGTGGTGTGCTATGTGCTGTGAATGATTGAAAAACGCAGGTGAATTATTTGAAAAAAAGCGTTTTGCTACCTGGGTCATAAACATTCGGTCGAATCTTTACTAAACATCCGTCCGGATGTTTGATCATCTGTCCGAATGTTCAAACATTCGGTCGGATGTTTACGTCCAGCTAATAAATCAACATGTTTGCATGACTGTTCCTAAATGATGCTAGATGTTGTGTTGGTGCATTTACAACCCGTTTGTCGCATATGAATGTGCATTTGTCCCAAAACCCGTTCGTTTAGAACTGTGATTGTGTTGTGAATGTGTTGTGTTCGAAACCCGTTCATTTTGTCTTTGTTGTGTGATTGTGTCTTTATTCGAAACTCGTTTTTTTTGAATGGCATATGTGTTGTTTGATGGTGAATTTGACACTTGATCATGCATGATTTACTTACAGTGGGTGTTTAGTTACAGAGAGGATCCATTGCCAGCTTCTCCCAGTCTGGGAACATATGTGATTCCAGGAGGGCCTGGAATATGGTTCCGGACGCCGTCAGGGACCGGGTCTGCCACACTGGGTTGGACACTTTCGTGATGGCACTTCCTGACCAGCTGGGTCATGTAGACAGAGCTTCTACCTATGCTTTGATGGAGTGCTGGATGTGCAATACACATACCTTCCAGTTGCCATGTGGGGAGTACACACTTACTCCGGGTGCGTTTGCTACGATCACCGATATCCGGTGCATCGGTGAGAAGATTCCCTTTGATGGTGCGCTCTATTTCACCTCATTAGAGGAGAGGACTGCCTACTTTACCCGCATGTTCGGGTTTGAGCCTGTCTTTCAGGATCGGAACATGAGGATCCTTTATAGAGGCATGTTGGAGTGGTTGACCCCATTTCTCTTTGAGGGAGAGGAGGGCCGACAACGGTATCGGGACCCTGTCACAGCCGTGGCCCGCGACCAGATGGCCCGGATATTTCTGTTCTACTTGCTGGGTAGCACTTTTGTTCTGTAATGAGACCAATAGCCTGTGGATCCACTTTGTGCCTCTGCTGATGGATTTCGACGCTATGGGGCGCTTCGACTGGGGGCCTGCTGCCTTGGCTTACTTGTACTCCTGTCTGGATAAATTTTCCATGGGGTACAAGAAGCTAAACGGCTTCTGGCACGCAGTGCAGGTGAATGTTCTAACTTTAGCTTCTTCTTTTGACTGCATTATTATTATTATTATGATTACTTATTATTATTATTATTATTATTATATACATTTTTTTTTACTACTAACTTCTGTTGTTTCTTTTGCAGATATGGGCCATTGAGATGGGCTTACTGAAGAACTTCCATCCTATAGGTGTCCGCAGGACTTTCCCTATACTGAGGCGATGGGGTTCATCTCACAACCCGTCCCCACAGATGACTTTGGTGGACCATGGGAGGATTCTGAACCTGTTAACTCACTCTGCTGAGGATGTAAGTGTCTGTTTGTGATCCTTTCTCCATCTCTGTTTTCATATTTTGACCTAGTTGATTATGTTTACAGCTTCACTTGGACTGGATGGGAGCGCCAGCTAGGCTGCCAGAGTACATGACCGCTTCCATGGCTAAGGATGAGAGGCGGGTCCTGTTGGAAGGCTCAGGCTGCAGGATGTGGTTCCTGGGCGAGTGGGTCATAGGCCAGTGATTGGTCACAGAGCGGGAGATTGTTCCCCAGGATCCTCCGCGGAGCATGTTCTATACCCACCGTTTGAGGGAAGCGTTTGTGGCCCGATGGATCGTTGGCCAGGCTGCTCTGGGCTTCATTGTCGAGGATGCATCATATCTTGCTTTCCTCGCTGATTCTTGCTTGCCCGCCCTACCTCTGTCCATGACGTGGGCCTTGGCTATAAGTGTCTATCAGTTTTTAAGTGCTTTCTCTTGCTTACTTGCTTGTTTTGATCTTTGATTGCTTTTTCTCAGGCTAGGAGGGATGTGGTCAAACTCCCTAGGGATGTCAGGGATTTGAACCTGATGAGTAGCACTGGCAGCCATGTGGGCACCACTTCTGCTGGGGCCCGTGTTGGTGGGACGACTATTAGGGAGAGTCCTGCCAGTGGAGGTCCATACCCTACAGGCCAAAGGAGCACCACCCGTCTTGGCCAGGTGATGACTTTCCCCTCTTCCTCCTTTACCTGCTGCATGCGTGGGGGCATTTTAGAGCAGGTCATTGAGCCTTTTACAGAGCATCGCCTGGTGATTCCGCCCGGTGTTAGCCATGTAAGTCCTCCGTAATTGTGTTTTTGCTTTAAACTATCAATTATTTGAGATTCTTATGACCTCTTTATGTTGCAGGTCCCAGTCGATGATGCTTATCAGCTGGCTAGCATGTTTCAGGCATGCAAGTTTATGGCTGTGGGGTTTTGCAATGCTTGGCCCGGTCTGATGAGTAGGCGGCGGAAATTGCCAGTTTGAGGGCCCAGCTGCAGTAGAGGACCACTGCGATCGTGCCGCCTGTCGAGGAGGAGGACTCTTCGAGCAGTAGCAGTGATGAGGAGGACCAGACCCAGTTTGATAGGCGAGTTTGCCCTAGGCAGGATTGAGAGCCCCGTGTCTCATAGTTGCTTGTGGATGTGATGGGCGCTTGTTTGGCCCTTTAACTTTGAACACTTCTGATTTTTTTTTGCAGTTATGCTTTCATTGAGGTAGCTTTGATTCTGAACCTGTTATGCAAATGCTGGGATGTTTATGAATGTTTGGTACAGTAGTTAGCTATTTATAGAAATGTTAATATGCTTTATATATTGTGAATGTGTGTTTACATAAGTGTTCTACACCTAATGGGATGATGTTTACTTCTGAAAAATGCAAATGAGCCTATATGCTAACTTAATTTACGTGAATGAACGTATGTATGTATGGGAATGCATGAAAATTCTGCTTGTGTCAATAGTAAACGTCCGGCCGGACGTTTGGAGATTCGATCGGACCTTTGATCAGGCGGCCGGACGGTCAATCCCTGCATGTATTTCTTCTGACATCTGTCAACTGACTTTACACGTATTGTGCCACTAATCCTCTTCTGCCTTCCCTCTAATGGAGACAACGTTTTACACCTGCCTTGCCTCCTCCTCAACCAATTAGGAGCCTTCTTTCATCCCCATGCATGCAATTATATTAAGGCATCCTCCATTTTCCCATAAGGTCACTTCTCATTTTCCTTTGCTTTACTTTGCTTCTTCTTCATTCTTGCTTTTGCTTTGCCCATAGCTTTCTTTTGCCCTTCTTACTACCTTTTGCTTCTTTTGTTTTGCAACTTCGACATGAGTTCACTCTCTCCTGCTCCTTCAATGATCAACAACCTTATCATAGAGTTATTAGGTCCTAGCCACCAGAAATGGAATTATCTCCTGGATTTTGCCTTGTCTCCCTTGGTTTCTGTGAGGACCATGACCCTTGATGAACATTTCCTGAAGAGTGCTGCTAGGTGTTGGAGTGTCCGGGACCATGTGTTCCATTTCAGAGACTTTGAAATACGTCCCCTACCTGAGGAATTTGCTGCCATTTTAGGTAAAAGTTACACTTCTTCTTCGATTCCCATGGCCTTGCCTATTCTAGAGCCGAATTTCCCGGCTTTCATGGTTCCGTTTTTTGACTTGCATCCTCAAATTCTGCTGTCTTATGCAAATAATGGGCTGTTAACTCTACTCGAGCTGCTAAAAAATTGCAGGCATAAAAATGTTAGGTGTCCTGCTTGGCGAAGGATTCTTGCATTTTCTCTATATGCAGCTTACTTGTTGACTGACCTAGATGGCACAAGTGATATTCAAATTGCCCATATCATTAGCCTGGTGGAGGACGGTGCGGACCCTTTCCCAGTCATCCTGGCTGAAACCTTTCTTGGCCTGGACTGTGTCTCCTAAGGCAGTCGGTTCAGGGGTAGCCCGATGCTTTTATAGGTGAATGGCGACTTTATTATTATTATTATTATTATTATTATTAATATTATTATTATTATTATTATTATTATTATTATTATTGTTATTGTTATTGTTATTGTTATTGTTATTGTTATTATTATTATTATTATTATTAACATTGTTTCAAAAAAATGTTTAAAGAAATCGAAAAAAGTCATAATGCAATAACATTTTTTAGGGGGGAGGTGCAATGGCAAAAATAAAAATAAGTGGGGCTAGATCTAGTTCTTTTCACAACAAAATAAAAGGTCCCAATTGTTATTATGAGAATCGCATATACTCCTTCGTCCCTCCTTCCAAGATAAAAGATTCATTTCATTTTTCACATGTACTTCCTCTGTTTTTATTTAATTGTCTTTTTAGAGAAAGAAATTTATCTATAATTACTTGTCACTTTAGAGTTTCAAGAAAATATTTTTTCATTTGTTCCAATTTTACCCTTAACTTATGTATAGCATTAAATGACTATTTGAGTACTATTATTCATTTAATAAGGTTAAAATAGTCATTTGAATCTTATGCCAATCATTTTCTTAATATGTATGCAACAATCTTAAAAGACAACTAAATAAAAATGGTGGAAGTATTAAGAAGATATAAATGTATTTATTTTTTCCTTATTTACCCTTATTAATAAATGCTTTGAAGATTGTGTTTAACAATGTAAACTATCTTTTTAAAATTGAAAGGGGGTAAAAAGGAAAATTAAGTTAAAAATATCATTGAAAATGTAAATGGAACTTCTTGAATTATACATGAAAAAAGGTAAAACGGTCTTCTATCTTAGGATGGAGGGAGTATAATAACGAAGAGTTTCTGCTCAATGCATCTGAAATTTTCATCACTTTTTAATGCTAATTAAATCCACATTTCGTTTATTTTATACAATTATTTAACACACATTAACTAACACAAATCTAATGGCTCTGTTATTGCCTCCATGAAAATTAAAAGCATATCTTGGCAATAACCACAGCCTTTTATGGCTCTGTAGTTGGATCTCCTCTATAAATTTAATTGACGAGCTCAATGTTAGATGTTTAATTGAGCAATATTATTTTTTTATTGGAATTGAGCAATATCATATTATATATAATATATTTGCTGATAAGTTTTTTTTTCCCCGACACCTGAATATGCTGAGAAGTTGATGTTTTTCTCATTCACCGTAAAACTTCAATTATAGACTTAGTAAAAGGATTTAGAACACAATGTATATAACATAAAATTAATTTTGTGGATTTCTTTTACTCTAATCTGATTTAACTAGAAGGATGATATTTATTTAACGGTGATTAATGATCTCATATTTCAATAAAAAGAATATTAAGCAGTCAGCTTTCAAATTAATGGACTAGATGGCAAGTAGCTCTGTTGTTGGGCAACTGCTAGTCTCTGTGCCATGAAATAAGATCACTATCAATGCTCCTTCCAATCTGGAGGCTTACTTGAATTCTGACTTCTTGTTTGTTAGACTTTTTTAATGAAATTCAGCCTATATATATGCATATAAAATTAAAGAAAAAGAAAATATTTATATATACATATAGTAGTAGTTCATTTAATAAATTATTATGCAAATACTACATTAATTAATTGATAACTAATTACAAGAGATTAAATAATTTATTTGTTTGGTAAGTTCATTGACGGGTCAAATAAATTTTGTTTTGCGCCCCTTCCCTTGTGATCCAAATCATAACAACAAACAATCAAAAATAACATGGAAAATCAATTGTTAGTTGGAAAATCAAATGTGCTAGACAACTCTCGCAAGTGCACGGGGTCTATCGTAGTAATAAATTCGGAGTACGAGGTAGATCCACAGAGACAAGTCGTATAAAAATCAATTTTTCGATTAAAAACACAAGATGCAAGAAAATTAAAACAAATACCCTTAGTTTAATTTTTGAAACAATTAAAAATAAATAAATAAATTAAAATAAATTCAAACAACTAAATTAAAGCAAGAAAATAAATTAAAAACTAAAATAATGAAATTCGGTAAATAAATTCAATGAAAACAAACACTAGAGCTCAGGAATTTATCTAGAGGGGTAATTCAATTACTAATTAAAATTCAATTAAGCAAAACTTTACGAAAGTATTTTAATCCTTTCCCAAGGTAGAAAAACGTGTTCAATTGAACCAGCTATGCTGCTCTTTCGATGCACACCGATTAAAAACAATCAAACCCATTAAGCAAAGTTTTTAAATCAAGTTTAGGTTAATTGTCGTTTCCGTATTAACATCTAAACAAGTTTAATTCCCAAATATGGTTTATTTCAATCCATCCATTGAATGATAAACCTAACAAATATAATTTTAGGTGGCCAAACAAGAATTTTATTAATAAAAGCTCTTGAAAATTAATTTAATTGAATGAAAACAAGAAAAACTATAATTAAATAGTTAATCAAACATTAGTAATTAAATCACCCCCTACTAGACTTCATCCCTCACTCTAGTAGGAAATTTAGTTAATAAACATAATTAAAATCATCAAACAAATAATTAAAAGCAATAAATAAACCATAAACATAATGAAAATAATGAAATAGATTAAAGTAGAATCAAATTAGTCTCAATTTGGTGGAAACAAGCTTCAATTCTTCACAAACTAATGAGAATCAACTTAATTCACCCTTGAACCAAGAAAATTCTAAGAGAGAAAATAAATTCTTAAACTAAGAAAAATAAACTAAAAATAAAGCCAAAGGTGGGTAACAACTAAAACTAATTAGTATTTATAGTATAACACTTTTTTTAGACCTAAAAGTACCCTAAAGCAATTTAAAATCAGACTAAACCACCTAAAAATCGCCCAAAACCTCCCGAATCGAACCGAAACTACTCAGGGAAGAGCCAGAATGATGCCCAGCCAGAGGTCTGGCCAAGGTCCGACTGTATTCACCCCATTCTACCCAAAAACGACCCTCTGCTCCCAGGTCCAGCAAGGTTCACCCGGATCTGGTCAACTGGTCCGGGTTAAAGTTTGACTTTACAATTTCTCCCTCATCCGGACTCCGAATTCACGGCGGCTTGATCCTATTCTACCATAGAACTGTAAATTACAAAAATATAACAAAATAAGTGCTAATTAAACTCAAAAAAATGGAGAATTGCATTAAAAACCCATTGATTTAGTTAGAATAAAACCCGATTATCAGAGACTGTCAGATTAAGTGTGATCAATGGTTGAGGAATAGTGTAAAACTTTAATTTTACATGTGTGTAAGTGGATCCACACACATAAACACTTTTCAAAATTATCATGAAAATTAATTATAAAAATTGAATTTAAATCAATCGAAATTGAGTTATTACACGTTCACTTTATTTGAAATTGAGTACTTGCACTTTGAGATTTATCAAATTTAAGTCTCTCATTTATAACATTGTTAAAATTAGGTAATCGAAGGACTCAATGTTAATAAAAATAAAAGTACAAAGACTTGATTTTTATAAATAAAAGTATAGGAATTCGTTGTCAAAAAAATGAAAATACAAGGACTTGAAAATTAACTTTGTTTACATTCATCCGATTTGTAGGTGAAAAACATTTCTGAAATGTCTTAGCGAGTTCAAAATTATGCTATTGATTAGTCGAGACTCGAGAGTGTAAAAACTATCACCATGTGCTTTGAATGTGGTTAGTCCTTTTCAATTACATTGATGAGGCGATATTGTTAGTTGTTGTAAATTATTTATGATCTACTGAGTTGACCTGGTTGATGTGCATTAATTTAGTTATTTAAGTTGAATGTACCTTTGGGACAACCAACTCTCATATTCAGACTTTCGGAAATAAAAAAAGATAATCTTTCTCTTTTTTGAAATGGTTGGCAATATATTCACACCTTAGATTGATTGATATTTTTGTTAAATTGCATCAATTGATAGATCGAGTATAGGCTGCTGATATTAGGCCATGCATGTTTCCTTACGGATATTTTATGGCGGAACACATTTTATAATTAGCCGTGGAGTCTCTTAGTTTTATTCTAATCGTAAAGATATTTTAATTAATTTAAGTGTTTCAAGCTTGACTCCTTAACTCAACTATATATATATATATATATATATATATATATATATATGATTGTTGGTTAAAGGATAACAACGCTTAATTTTTTATGCTGAGCAACTAAGATATAGCGTCAGTTTTTGATGTTTGAGTCTATGACACAGGGGGGCAAGCTAAGGAATCTGGTAATAGACCAAGTCTCAAGCTAATGGAAGTTGAAGCCAGACTGAGTCTCAAGCTAACAGACTAGATATATTTTGAAGCTAGTGTAATAATTTATTTTTCTAGAATATATGTAGATTTGATTGAGATAAATTGCATTTTCATCACACATGTTAAATTCTCATGCAATCTGGGTGGACCACATGAGTCAGCATATAGGGCCAAAAGTTATGCAATTTGACAAGTAGCTAAAGGACAAAATTAGTTATATTGTTTTCGCATTGTAGGGAATGCATTTTGGATAGATTCTCTGGTTGCATAACTCTAGGAGCACTATAAATACATCTAATTCTACATTGTTGAGAGAGAGAGAGAGAGAGAGAGAGAGTATTGCATTTGCAGAAAATCATTGTTCATCAAAAGGTATAGTGCATTTTGAGCATGAATCATTTTATCATCTTCTTTGAATCATTTCAATATGAATTGTAAAGAGTATGTAGAGATTTTAAACCTTTTAATTTTCTATTTTTAGGAAGGCAAGATCATGTTAAGTCTTGTATATTTGCAGAAGCCATTAAAAATCTGTATTTAACTTGAGATTGTAATTGAAAGGTTTTCTTTGATCCTTTAAAAGAGATTAGTGAAGGTTTAAATCCTAAGGTGAGGAGCCTTACGTAGTAGATGTAGTCATATGACGAACCACTATAAAATCCTGTGTCTCAGCTTCTCTCAAATCCTTTCAGATTAGCTTCAAATATGTTTTTAAATTCTATTTTGATTTCATATAAAAATATAAAAAGAGTTTCTTTTTAATAGTATTCTTCCTTTGCTCATATTATTATACATATAATTGAAAAATTGATAAACAGTTATATGATAAAAATGATTTTAATTGTTAGCTTTAGTATTGGTTAGTTTCAAAGTTTAAAGGTTGTTTAACTTGAGAAAATTTTTAAAGACTCAACCCCCCGTGAGACTAATAGTGGGACCAACACTTGGTATCAGAGCAGGCTCTTTAAAGCTTGTGGAAGGAGGATCAATAGTTAGACCTCCTCTCCTCAATGGAGCTAACTATGAGTATTGGAAAAATAGAATGACTAACTTCATCCAGGCTTCAGATATCAATTGATGGAAGATCATTCATGACTGACCAAAGGCTCCTCAAATTAGAGCTACCGATGAAACCATATGAAATGCAACTGAAGATAAGTGCACTAATGCTCATTGGAAAGAGATTTCACTCAATGCTAAAGGCACTCAACATGATACATTGTGCTCTTGAGATATCCTAGTACAATCATTTGTCTCACATCAAATTTGCCAAGCAAGTGTGGGACAAACTACAAGTCACCTATCAAGGAACGAATCAGGTTAAGGAATTAAAGATCAACATGCTGTTGAGAGACTATGAACTATTCACTATGAAACCTAATGAATCCATTCAAGATCTAAAAACACCAATTTTTTGAGATGGTAAATGCCTTAAAGAACTATGGTAGAGATATTCCTGAGAATGAGCTAGTAAAGAAGCTATTAAGATCACTACGAGAAAATGGGAGACTAAAGTAACGGTCATTGCTGAAGCTAAAGATCTTAATACTCTATCATATGATGAGCTAATAGGATCCTTAATCACTCATGAGATCATGGTGAAAAGTAAAGAAAAAGAGATAGCTCCAGAACCAAAAGGAAAGAAAGGAGACGTGGCACTAAAAAGTGAAATGGTATATGAGTCAAACTCAAGCATTGAAGATGAAGATGTTGCTTTAATCACAAGAAGTTCAGAAGAATGTTTAAGAAAGGAGGAAAGCAATACGGGAAGAATGTGAAGAAGTTTCTAGGATCTAAACTAGACTACAAAAGGATAGCAGTGAGATTATTTGCTATGAATGCAATAAACTTGGCCTTGTCAAGACGAATTGTCCAAAGTTGAACAAGAAGTCCAATAAGGGAAAACCAAAGAAATCTTTGGCAACCACTTGGAGTGCTTGTGAGAATTCTAATTCTGAAGATAGTAGTGAATCTGAGGAAGTTTCAAACCTCTGCCTGATGGCCAAAGACCTTGAAGATAACAAATCTGAAGCTGATGAAAGAAGAATCAGACCTCTGAACTAGAACCATCCAAAACTGAAGTAAACTATCTTGAACTTGAAACTCAAGAAGATTTGCAAAGTGCCTTTCTTGAACTTTATCATGAATATGAAAGAATGGTAAAAAATACTTTTCCTTGAAAAAGAAGTATAGATAACTTAAAACATGATAACAAACTCATATTTGTTATGTCTCCACTAGTAAATATGAAGACCTAGTTGAGAAATAAAGAGATCCACTGAGATGTATAATGAAATTGAAAAGAAAATTGCCATAGCTATGTGTGACGTTAAGATTGCTATAAAAGAGGCTGAAACTGATCAGGATGTGTGTATGGTGACTTTTCAAGAAAATGAAGCTGTACAAAAGAACGTTGACTCTCTCATCAAAGATCTTGAGAAGTTTACCAATGGTAGTCAGAACCTTGATGTATTATTGGGAAGCCAACGTATTACCAATGATAAGCTAGGATTGGGCTATAGTGGATTCAATGCTAGCCTAGGCTATGCTAGTACAAGCAAAGTTTCTAGCCCAAAAACTTTTGTCAAGGCTCAACATGACTTTTCAAAATTTAACAAGCCTAAAAAGTTTTTTCCAAAGCCTGCATATAATTCATATAAGTTAAATGGTAGGTGTTGTTACTGTAATCATGTAGGACATAATGTAAAATACTGCAGCTATAAGAAAAATAGAATGGGATATGCTCTTGAATGGAGACCAAAAAATTCCACAAAAACTGTTGAAGCTAACCAGTCAGGACATAACATAGTTTGGGTACCTAAAACAAACTGATTCTTTACAAGTATTCCTAAGGAGTAAGCAGAAGCAAAATGAGTGGCATGTTGACAGTTCTTGCTTTAGGCACATGATTGGGGACAAATACTTGTTCACTAGATTGGAGATGAAAAATAAAGGATCGGTTAGCTTCAGTGATAGTAGAACATCCAAAATGATTGGAACAGGTTCAATTGGATCAAATCCTACCATTAATGATGTATCCTTGGTATAGGATCTCAAGTTCAATCTTCTAAGTGTAAGTCAGCTTTGTGACAAAAACCTGAGATTGATCTTTGAGCCTAATCACTGTGAGATTTAAAAGATACAAGATAATTAGACTGTCTTTGTTTGAAAGAGGTTGGAAAACATTTATGTGGTTGATTTTGATAATGCTCAGGTAGGTAATCTCTATTTTTACTTACAACTTATGAAGATCATCATCAAACCTCCTTTTCTTCAATCCCTTTTGCTTTAGGACTTCCCTAAACACATTTATTCATCCAAATCAACAATTTAACAATTAAACACACAATTAACACTCAAATATCTCTTTTAAA
>CANYLF010169007.1:0-11308 GCA_948193215.1 Bocquillonia castaneifolia
GCTGAAGATGTTAAGCAACATGAAAAGGAGAAGAAGCTTAAGACAATCAAAAAGCAAAAGAGAAAGGGCAAACAGGTTGTAGAAGGTGATGAAGGAGGAGAAGAAGAAGCCTCAGATTCTGATTTTGAAGAGGCTAAGGAACTGGTGGTGGATCTTCTCTTTCAAAATATTGAGAAAGTGAGAATCATGGTGAAGAATAAAGAGGAATGGGCTAGAAAGGTTGAGAGGTGTATGGACTATCAAGATATGGAGCTTAGATGTCTTAACAAGAACATCCTCAACTTTCAAGCCAAACTTGAGCCCAAAACCAAAGCCAAACCTTCTCACTCTATCTAGTTTGATGGATTTACCTTTTTTGCATTTCATCTCATTACATGTGTATGAATCTCTCTTATTCGTAATGACATCAATGATTTAAGTTGTTTTAATTGCTCTCTCTGTTTCTTTATATATCTCTACCATTGTTTATGCTTTCACTATGTTTTTGAATTGATAAAGGGGGAGAAGTTCTGGTTTCTGGTTCCATACCTTAGCAAGAGGATATGATGGATTGGATTGAGAACTTAACCTTTGAACTTAAAACTTAAACGTGGTAATGACTAAAACTTGTGTAAAATTATCCTTGCTACCTTCTTTCTGCTTTGGTAAGTTACTTAATGCTGCACAAGTTGAGGGGGAGCTTTCTTGATCCTTTCACACACTCTCAAGCATCTCTTAAACTTTGAATTTGTTTTTGGTTGTCAAACTCAAAAAGGGGGAGATTGTTGATTTAAGTGCTATCAATCTATCTTATTTTGAGCTTAACAACCTTATAATTATGTTTGACAAAGTTTCTAAGTATGCAGGATAAGTTTCAAAGAGTAATTTCAACATTTTGTATATGGACTTGTAATTTGCTCCCGCGACAACGGTGAATCGGCCCCGTGATGTGTCTTACCCCCGTGATGGACAAGCCTCTCGTCAAGGTGCAAAGTTCCAGTAGGTTGTAAAAATCTGGGGCTGATGCCACGATGGATACATCGCCCCCGTGACTTTCATCGCTCCCGTGATATGGGGATCAACACCGGCCCCGCGACTTTCATTATAACAGCCCTGACAGTTATTCCTAAGAAGATCAATGCTGACAGAATATCAAAATTTCGCCCTATAGCCTGCTGCAATGTTCTTTACAAATTTATCTCTAAAGTCATAACTCAGAGGCTCAGAATAGTTCTGCAGAAATTAATTTCTCCAAACCAATCTACTTTCATCCCTGGCAGATATATTGGAGATATTGTTGCCTTAGCTCTTGAACTTGTCAATGGTTATCATCTTCAAAAAAACCCTGCTAGGAGCTTACTAAAAGTGGACCTGCAAAAAGCTTACGACGCTATTGAATGGGATTTCATCGAAGAAGTCTTAATTGGCTTTGGGTTTCTAGGCTCTTTAATCAATCTTATTATGTTCTGTGTTAAATCAACTAGATATACAGTGTATTGAAGAGGGGCTTAAGGGGAATTATTTCAGGCCAGGAAAGGCTTTAGGTAGGGAGACCTAATGTCTCCTCTCCTTTTCATCCTTTGCATGAAGTATTTCACCAGATGCTTAAATTCTAGAACTAAGCATAATTTTCTTTTTCATCCTGATTGTAGGAAACTCCAGTTTAGTCATCTTATCTTTGCTGATGACCTTCTATTGTTCTCTACTTGTGACTTATAATTTGTTAAAATACTTTGTGAGGCTCTTGATCATTTTAATAAAGTTTCAGGCCTTTGTGTTAATAAGCTAAAAAGCCATATGTATTTCTCTAGAGTGGTGAATAATGTGAAATGCTGGATTCTATAGCATACTCAATTCTATGAAGGGTCCCTTCCTGTGAAGTATCTTGGTCTTCTTTTGATCACCTCTCGTTTATACTTCAATAATTGTCAAGAGTTACTTGGAAAAATATCAGCAAGGATCAATTAGTGGAATAACAAACTGCTGTCCTATGCAGGTAGAATCCAACTAATTTAAGCTGTCCTCATGACCTTCCACAACTACTGAGCTTCAATTCTCTTTCTTTCTAAAAGAGTAACTAATTTGATAGAGAAAATATATTAAAACTATCTCTGGTCTGGATTTGCAACTGATCACACCAAAAGTTTAGTGGCCTGGCACGACATTTGCAAATCTAAAAGGGAAGGGGGTCTTAATTTAAGATCTATACATATCCGGAACAAAGCAGCTTTATGCAAGAAAATTTGGAGACTATTGCAAGGCTCAGATGCACTTTGGTGTTAATGGGTTAGAGTGAATAGATTGGGCAAAATTGCTTTTGGTTTGTCAAACCATGTCCTTCTTCTAGCTAGAGTTGGAAGAGCTTAATGAAAATCAAAACTGAAGTGAAGCATCTATTTGGGTATAAAGTAAGCAATGGCTCTAACTTTTTTTTTGGCAAGACCCATGGGTGGAAGGCCTCTTTATTCTAGATACCTGTCCAGAAAATAAGAGCACAACAGTTGACTCTAGATTCAAAGTTTGATATGTAGTAAATGGTGAGGTCGTTGGTGCTTACCAGAAATTCAGAATCCCAATCTCCTGGAAATCTGGAATTGGATAAAATAGGTAGAACTCTCTTCCGATGCTGATAAAATTCTTTGGGGAGCTGATACTGGTTTTTCTACCAATTCAACTTGGAGGAGTCTTAAACAGTCTTTCCCCTATGTTCCATGGTATTCTTTAGTGTGGAATAAAATTACCATCCCAAGATGCAGATTCATTCTTTGGTTGGTTTGTATAGATAAACTTCGTACTAAAGATAAGCTCTTTCAATGGAATTGTGTAGCTGATGACAAATGTATTTTTTGTGGTATTCATACTGAAACTACAACTCATTGTATCTATGAGTATAGTGTGAGCAGGCAGGTTTGGACTAAGCTATCTCGAGTTGGCTGTCTTACCAGACAGAGTTTGTCTTGGCACAGAATACTTTACTGGTTTCAGAAGAAAGTTAAGGGTAAGAGCCAAATTGCAATTTGTCGAAGATTTATTTTCTCTGTGACTGTTTACTATATTTGGAGAGCTCGTAATGGATTTGCTTTTCAGAATGATAGACCTAGCATCCAGTCTATTCTTAGGAATATTAGAACAGTGACTTTGTACAAATATAGTGGTAATGTTCATAGTAGTTTGTTAGCTAAATTCTTAGAGAGAGTTGAGAGGTTGTAAGTAGAGATTTGTTTTTTTGTGTAAGCTCTCTCTGTTTTCTTTTTTGTGTGCTTTGGCAAGGCCATTTCCTTGCTTGTATTCATTCCATTATTTGTTATTAATGGATCCTTTTTTTGGTTTTCCTACCAAAAAAAAATATATAATTAATTTTTAAGTTGTTGTACTATTCTAACACTAGATTAAAATAATAATTGCTTGAGTTATTTTATCATATCTAGAAAGATTAAATTAAAAAAATTATTTTCTTAAAGAAATTTGATTAAATACAACATCCTTTTAAAATGAAAACAATAACATTTTAAAAGCATTTTTTGAGTTGTTTTTAAAAGTATTTTTGAGTTGTTTTTAAAATCATTGTTACTTATATTTTCTACAATTTATCTTTCCTAAGGAGCTGGAAAAAAAAAATTATATTTATGGTTTTTTTTTCAAATATAATCTAGTATCACCTTCTCTAACGTACGTACTGCAACTTTGCTCATAAAATTTGGATCTCCTTGTTTATCTGGTCAAGTTTATGCTTTACCTTATCTGGGAGCTTTTCTAGACTTCTTTCGCTCGATGGAGTGTATTCTTCAAGGGCAAAATTCAACGCGATTCTTGTACCTCGTTATGTTGGTCCTTACATGGAAAATTTGAAAAATAAGGAATCAAAAGATTTTTCAAGCTACTTTTTTTTTGAAATGACCTTCTCTACAAACGTATTTATTTTATTATGTATCTTGTGAAATGTAAATATATTCACTGTACTTTTGCTGAATATGATGTTATTAGATGTTTAGATTCATTTCTTTTCTAAGTTGTATTTTTTGTGACTAATTTTTTTTGTCCTTCTAATAAAGTTCTCCACTTATAATAATAATAATAATAATAATAATAATAATAGCATTTTTAAAAAAATTACTAATAGCATAAAAAACAATATTTTTTAAAAAAATTATAGTCTAATAAGAATATAAGTTAATAATTCATAAAATGCATTAAAAATATCTAACAAAATTCATAACATTAAAATTTTCTCTTCAAAACTTCCTTCTTTTTTTTTTTTCAATTTCACTCAAATATTCTAATATAAATAAAGCCATTCGGTACTTTTTTTATATGTATGTGAGGGAGGGGATTTGAACCTCAAATTTTCAGGTTTAAATACCCATGTCTTAGCTACTATGTTATGTCTTGGAAGTTATGTTATGTTTTTGGAGACGGGCCATTTATTACTTTTCATATGAGATTTATCCACTCTCATTTTATTCACTCTTTCCTTTTAAAATATCTGTCGTTTATGGTTTATGCACACAAATTAATGATAATCATTAAATCATTTAAATTGTGGGAAAATAGATCCCTATTAACTAAATTATACTTTACTCACTCTTTATTAATTACTTATATACAATAGTTATGATTTATAGTATTGATAAAGGTAACTTTGAAAAAAAAAATTATTAATGTTTCATTTATTTTTGTAAGTAACAGATAATTTGAGACAAATAAAATCTTTAAAACTCTTTAAAACGATATGAGGAAGGAGGGAGTATAAAATATGAACCGCTTGAAAAGCCTATTTCGGTGAAACATTTGGTAGAATAGAATTGTCACCTGGATATTGATTGTCATGATTGACGTATCCATTGTCTTCTAGCAAATAATCTTTTGAGGATTCTAGTGTGCATTTTGACCACCTTTGTCTTTCGATTTTTACTTATAATATGTACATATTTTTTTGATTAAAAAATATATATTAAATATAATTTTTTTCTAAATCAATATTTTTTTTATAAAATAATATTTTTTTGTTAGCGAAAAGAAAAGATTTTACAACATATGTACATGTATAACCCATCCTCATAGTGTTTGTAATTTTGCCAAACAGAAAATAAGCTACCAGAAGAGGGGAAATAAGTTGGTAGCTTGGTGATTTTGAAAATAGAAATACCAAGTTGAAAAAAAAAGAAAATTGAAGAAAAGAATTAGATTCTCAATATCTCTATCACTCTTGTGTTTAAGGAAAAGAGAAAATGAATAGAAAATTTATCTATAATCTTTTATGCCGTTTTTTTTTAAGGGAAAAACTGAATCATATTAAATTTGAAATGAACGGAGGAGGCAAATGCTACCACTCGCTACAATCAGACGAAGAATATGTCGCCCTAGCAAGTGCATGAGCAACAACATTAGCTTATCTACGAACAAAACATATTAACCTCTGGTGAATGATACTCAAAATAGACTTACAATCACTAATAACAAAACCCACAATGGACTTGTCAACTACATTATTTCTAATAGCCATTACTGTAGTTATTGAGTCCAACTCAATGTCTACCTCTCTAAGACCTTTCTTTTTTATATCCATGAGAGAGCTTCTCTGCAACTTAGCGCTTCTGCTAGGGACGGACCTGTGGACAGTGAAGCAAAGCCACTTTGGCTGCCATAAAGACCCATTAGCATCTCTAAGAACAGCTCCACAACCAATAAACATTGAAGATGAGACAACAGATGCATCAACATTACATTTCAATCTGCCCATGTTTGGCTTTTTCCATTCAAGGGCCCCATCCAAATGACCAAGATTACAAACATTCTTATTAGATGAACGAGTTGCCTGCCATTATAACAAGAAAGTCTCACCATGCCGCACTACTTGAGCTAGAGATAGTATCCTATCATGCCACACCTTATCATTGCGAATATTCCATAAGGACCAAATAGTCATTGCTGCTTTCGATAATGCATCAGCAGACAATCCTTTGACAGTGCTGCCAAAGTTGCATAGGACTGAAGCTGGAATCCCAGGCGATGTTAAATCCACTCTGTAACCAGCATTCCTTGGCATTCTAGTAGTTAAAAAAGACGTGTTGAATGATCTCAGTACCATCATTACACAAGGAGCAACTGACATCGTCAATGGCTCTCCTTTCTTTCAGTGCTGCTTTTGTGGGAATGCTAGATCGACATGCTCTCCAAACTGAATTCTTAACTTTTGGAGGAACACAGAGGTTCCAAATACCTTTCTCGCTAGTTTGTTCAAAGGGTATGAACTCTTCGTCATACAATACATTCAGACGATGATATGCACTTTTGACAGAGTAGCATCCACACCTTTCCCATTTCTAATACCAAAAATCTTCGTCCACCGAATTGCTTAACGGTATACTAAAGATGTGGTCAGCAGTGTCTTCCACAAAAAGATCCTCAATTAACTTCCTGTCCCACTTCTTATCCCTGCCCACTATTAATTCACTTACCCAAAAGTCATACATACCAACCAAATATGGTCCCATCAACACTGAACTATTCTGAAAATCAATCCATGGATCTCCCCAAACCTTCACCAACTCTCCACTCCTAATCCGCAGCCTACATCCATCCAACAAAATATCTTTGGCCTCTAAAATACTATGCCAAGAGTAACTCGGATTGTTTCCCAGGCTTGCTTGAAGAAAATCACATTGCAAAAAATATCGTGCTTTTAATATCCTGCCTACCAAAAATTTTGGTTGACAAAGTAATCTCCGCCCTTGCTTTCCAAGAAAAGCCAAGTTATGATTATGTAACTTCCTAAAACCCATTCTTCCAAGTTGCTTTTTGACACACAGCTTATTCCATGCCATCTAGTGAATGCCTTTCCCTCTCACACTACATATCCCCCACCAAAAGGAATTCAAGATGCATTCTAGCTCCGCACAAAGATCAAGAGGGATTAAGAACACACTCATGGTAAAAGTTGGTAAAGCTTGTAGAACAGTTTTGATTAAAATTTCTTTGCCAGCTCTTGACAAGAGTTCACTACACCATATTGAAATCCTCTTCCATACTCTATCTTTGATGAAGTTAAAAATCTCTTTCTTTCTTCTCCCCACAAATGATGGCAATCCCAAGTAGAAACCATGGTCAGTTGTCGGCTTAACCCCCAAAGTATTGAGGACTGAAGAAGCAGCCTCACTATCAGTATTTGGGCTGAAAGAAATAAAGGATTTGTCAAAATTAATTGATTGACCCGATGCTATCTCATAAATTGAGAAACAATCCTTCACTCCCTTTGCCTTTCGTTAGCCCTGAAAAAGAAGAAATTGTCATCTGCAAGAAAATAGATGAGAAATAGTTGGAGCATTCCTTGCCACTTTACACTCATGCAGATCACCTCTACCTTCATAAATAGCTAACAATGACGACAGACCTTCTGCACAAATCAGAAATAGATAAAGGGAGAGTGGATCCCCTTGTCTCAAACCCCTCTCTGGAAAAATCAGACCCAACTCGTGGCCACCTATAACAATCTTGTAGCTCACTGTAGTAACACAAAGCATCATAAGATTGATCCAGTTTTCATTCAAACCCAATTTCCTTAACATGCCTTGTAAAAAACTCTACTCCACCCTATCATAGGCTTTACTCATATCTATTTTCAAAGCTGTAATCCCCTTATTCCCTTTAGTTCTACGACGTAAATAATGCCTAATCTCATAGGCAATTAGAATATTATCTATGAACAATCTTCCAGGAAGAAAAGCAGTTTATTTATTAGAAATAATGTCCGACAACACCATCTTCATCCGATTAGCCAAAGTTTTAGCTACAATTTTGTAATTAACATTGCAAAGTGCAATCGGCCTCATGTTCGAAATAACTACTAGATTAGTTTTTTTGAGGATTAAAACAATAGAGGTATTATTAAAGCCTTCGAGGAAACTACAAGTATTAAGGAACTGTAGACAAGCTTTAGTTACATAAGGTCCCACAACATCCCAAAAATTTTGAAAAAAAAGGGGATTCATCCCATCCAGACCAAAAGATTTATCATGGTTCATACTAAACAAAACCGATCTGATTTCCTCAACTGTGACAGGTTAGGAAAGCATAAGGTTATGAGCTTCAATTTTGATCTAACATGATCCAAAATCCCATCAATATTACCTACAATAGAGAGAAAAATATTCTAAAAATAAGATAAAATAATCTCATCAGGGCCATCATCCCAGTCTCTAAACATTCTAGCTGAATCTTTTAATTAGACAATGTTGTTTCTTTTTTTCCTCTCACTTGGCGAAGCATGGAAAAACTTTAAATTTGAATCAGTCGACTGTAACCAGTGATATTTGGCTTTCTGCTTCCAGTACAAGCTCTCCTTGTCTAATAACTGTTGCAGTTCCCTACTTGTTATTTGTAGAGCATTAATCGAGTTACTATCTCTTTTACCCTTCAAACTTGTTATCCGATCTTGCACTGCTTTCATCTTTTTTACATGATTGGCCCTTAATGAATCACCCTATTGTACATTTTTAAACTTGAATTTCCTAGGCAAACAAACCTTTCCTTTAAAAGGAAATTGAAGGAGAATCGGTGTATGATCACTAAAGACAACCATAATGTTTTTGAGGAATACATCTGGGAAATTCGAAATCCAATCCATTGAGGCGATAGCATGGTCTAGACACTCCTCCATCCAATCACAATGCCCTCTACCATGCTCCCACGTAAATGAATAACCCGACATACCTATGTCCATAAGATGATAGTAATCCAAAGTGGACCTAAACCCTTCCAACAAACTAACTTGGTAACGCCGATCACCCCTCTTTTCTGAAGCTAACAACACATCATTAAAGTCATCGAGAATGCACAAAGGTAAATTCTGATACTGTCCGAATAAATTTTTCAACCAGGTCCACGAAACTCCACGACGACTTCTTTCCGGACACCCATAAAATCCACTCAACCTCCAAGTAGGCTAACCTTCCATTTTAACCTCCACATCAATGAAATTTTGAGAGAAACTAAGTAATCTAACCTTCATCGTCTTCTGACAGAACAAAGCGAATCTCCCACCGTGCCCACTACAATCTACACCAAAATAATTAGAAAAGCCTATGGCCTTTTTTACGTGTTCCAATTTACTTCTTTGCACTATAGTCTCCATAAGAAAAATAATCTTGGGCCTATGTAGAGACACAAGGTCCTTTAACTTTTGAATTGTCCATGAGTTATCCATCCCACGGCAATTCCACCTGAGGGTCATCATCTGGATTGGCAAGCCTGTCCCGACAAGCCGGCCATAGACTCATTTTTTAGAGAGTCCTCATCCAATGAATGTAAAAGTTGCATGGGCTCATAGTGAAGCTCAGAGGTGGAGTTTGTTGTTGCTTCTACTCTTCTCTTTTTTCCATCAGCAATTAAGAGACCTTCCTTATCTAAATCATTGATCATAATCGTATTCAAAGGAGCACTGTTGACTACGAAATTGATATTGACTCATGATTGCTTTCCTTTATCGAACACACTCTTTCCGCTTCTCAAATTCTCGCTAGCCCCATTAGCACTGATTATTGTACTTTCCTTTCTTGTTTCGACCAACTCCTCCTCCTATCCCCCACTTCCATCACCATGTTCATACCAGAGCCACTTCTCCCCCACTCCTTGGCCTTGCCATTTAGTATCTGCCCTGAGTTTGACATCAAAGCGCCTTGAGCCACCGTCTTCTTCCAGATCAACCAACCTCTCACAAAAGATATTCGTATGACCTATTAATCCATAAAAATAACAATACTGAGGTAATCTTTCGTATCGGAATGTAACCCACGACCACTCCCCTCCTGGCCATTTTAACTTCATCTTACTTTTCAAGGGTTTACAAATATGTAAAGCCACTCTGATGCCCAAAAAGTCTCAAAATTTTTTGGGT
Organism: Bocquillonia castaneifolia; assembly: GCA_948193215.1. Classification (NCBI taxonomy): domain Eukaryota; kingdom Viridiplantae; phylum Streptophyta; class Magnoliopsida; order Malpighiales; family Euphorbiaceae; genus Bocquillonia; species Bocquillonia castaneifolia. Next base: position 9,872 of record CANYLF010169007.1, read on the forward strand.
CAAATTCAATAAACTTCCCCAACCAATTTCCACTGCTAACTCCTACTCGTTTAGACATCACGCCAACTGGAATTTCATGGATTTGAACCCAGATTTCCAGATCAAAAAATTCCATAAGCAGCGGATGAACTCCAATGTCCAATTTACAAGAAAGTAAAACATAGTTGTTGAAGGTCCAGAGGCCCCCATGAACTATCCGAGTAAAGTCTTTCTCGTGGAAAAACTGAAAGATGAAAACATTTGCACTTACATCTCTAATATGCACTCCCTTCACCGGTCTCTACAGGGATGCTAGTGTGTTCTTCATCGCCACAACATTGAGTGTTTTATCCGTAAAAAATCTCCCCACAAAACACCATTTTGGATTCTGTTGATTACCAATAATCTCATTGCCTTCTACAACCAAACCATAAACTTGTCAAAAGACAAGACTCAAAAACTTGTCAGATGACAAGACTAAAAGTATTTTAATTCTTTTTTTATGCCTAAATATATTTAAGAACTTAAATACATATATAGATTTAGATTGGATTAGATGAACTTACATTTAAATTTACCTTCAAATAAAAATTCAAATTGCTTATAAGAATACATATTTATTTTGGATTTAGATCGATCAAATTTCATAATAAAAAAATATTATTCAAACCTGCCCCAATTCAGAAAAATATAAAGTGACACGCAATTACCTAAGTAGAGAGTTGAATTCTATAAATTGATGGACCTCAATTCTAAAACATTTAATCACATTTCAAATAATTTGAGTGTTCATATAAAGCATTAATGTTTCATTTTCATTGATTTCATTTCAGTTTTAAAATTTCCTTTGGTATTCATAACAAACTAGGTGGGAGCCCGCGCGTTGCGCAGAAAATTTTTTATTTTAAAAAAATTATAAAATTTTTAATTAATTATTGAAATTATATCATTTTTAAATTAATAAACTATGATAATAAAATGTTAAAATACTATATAAAATTTGTTCATAAGATAAAATTAAACTATTAGCTATGTTTTTTTAAGTAAATTAAAATTTATGAATATTTATTTGATATTTATGATAATTAATTTTGATGTTTTTATAAATATATTATATCCAAGTTAAAAATTTTAAAATAATTATTAAAACACAAATCTAAATAAAACCTAAATAAAATAGTATTAATCTAAAATTTATAAAATAATTTAATAAATTGATATTCATAAATATCAACATGTATTTAAGAAATAAAATGCATAATACTTTATAAATTGAAATTCTAATAGTTAAAAATAAAATATCAAACAATTATTGTTAAGAACAATTTTATTTTTTACTTAACAAATTTGACGTTATAATACGTTATGTACGTGTATCTATATATAAAATATGTCATCAAAGACAATCTGATACTTAAATATAAAATATTCTATCCATCAAATAAAGACAGTAAAACA
>CANYLF010169112.1:0-10806 GCA_948193215.1 Bocquillonia castaneifolia
ATGATAGTTGGCTAGAGTCTTCCAAATAGAATGAGCAGTTGTGCAATGTTGCACTCTAGCACACTCTTCTCTAGATAAAGAAGCTAAGAGTAAGGACATAGCTCTTTGATTCTTACCATTGCTCTTCTTGTGTGCATCCACTCAATCTTTCCTTTCAAGGACGATTGTCTTATCTCCAACGGTTGTGGTTGGTGGAGTCCATTCTACTAAGACTTTATCCCAAACATCGATTTGGTCACTATCCAAGATGGCTTACATACACAACTTTCAATATGGATAGTCACTTCCATCGAAGTAAGGTCTCAAACTTTCAAAGTTTTCACCCAAAGTCATCTTTTGTTCTTTTACTCCCAATTAAGGTTGAAATGAGCAACAAGGCTCTGAAACCAAGAGGGGGGGGGGGGTGAATTAGTGCGGAATAGAAAAAAAATTGCTTTGAAGGATGAACAAGAATTTATAGTGGTTCGGTCCCAACTTGACCTACGTCCACTTCTTCAAAAGATACTCTTTGGGGTTACACTAACCACAAATAGAAAACAATGGAGATTTCAAGGCTATCTCTAACCTTTATAATGTGAGATTTAGAAGGCTATCTCATTACCTTTACAATAAAGATTTCTAACCTTTACAATAAAGATTTCTAAGGCTATCTTCAACCTTTACAAATGAGTTTCCTAAGGCTAACTCACAAACCGAACTCATGTGTTTTTATGGCTTACACTCAAAAACCAAAACCCAAGTGTTTTCAAGGTACTCACTTAAACCTTTCCTTGTATTTTAGTGTCTCTAGCACAATACAAAAACAGAGTGAAAGTTATAAGAAGAAGAACGAAGGTTTTTTTCTCACAATTACAACATAAACTCTCAAATAACTTATGACTATTGTGACTCTTAATTGCTATTCTTTCTTTAAGCTCTTGTGTATGTTTTGATGTCTCAAATACCTCCTTTTATAGGCATAAAATCTGAAGTGGCCGTTCATAATCAACCAAGAAATTCAAACTTGAATGGTGAGGCTTCATTCTTCAAGGCTGCTAGCTTGCTTGACAAATGTAGTATGTATCCTTCAAAATTCAATATCTCCAGCTATACTCATTGAAAAACTGTGATTCCATTTTAGTTAAAAACTAGAAATCAATACCTTTTCAACACTTTATGGATTGTTTTCTAGAAATTTGTATATTTTTTGCAATAAGTCAAAAAATGGACGCCTAAAGCATGTGACTTGTAGATGGAGTAGTCTGAATTAAAACATAAATATCTCCTTGTAGAAAATTCAAAATATTTCACCATTCTTTGTATTGAAAAGTAGACTTCCGTAGCTACAATCCCACCAAAATTCACATTTAAATGATATTGCTAAAAGTTTTGGCATAATTTTGAATACAACCTATGTGTGTAGTCCATTGTCTGACAGCATGACCATAAATCACTCAAAAATTCATATCTTTAATTTTTCAGCTCTAAAAATTAAAATAAAATTTTTTCTAAAAAGTAGATATAATGGGCTTTCAATCCATAGATAATTTATAATATGATTGTTACCCAATTAATGCAGTTAATTCATTTAATTTAGCCCATCCGAAGTTGACTCTGCACATTCAGTTTTTCTTAAGTCCTAAACTTCCAATATACCATGTCCATGTGCATAATTTGTAGGATTAATTAGCCCATGACATATTTTATCTTTTTACTCTATGTCTTTAACTTTTAACTCAAAAACTCTCACCAATTAACCCAAGTGTTTTATTGAGGTTTACACTTGAACCTATCCACCTAACCTAAACATCATTACCCCAAGTGTTTTAATAAGGTTTGCACTTGAACCTATCCACCTACACTAAACACCCTTAATCCTAGTGTTTTATTGAGGTTTACACTTGAACCTATCAACCTAAACTTAAACACCAAGAATTTTAATAAGGTTAATTCATGTTCACACGACTAAGATAAAAATTGTGACTTGTACAAAATGCTTACTTCATCTAATAAAAATATGCATCCTTTTATATTATCATACCTGAAAAACACTTAACAAACATATTAGTGAATAACTTAATGTTTTACATTATCAAAAATTATTAGTGAAATCCTGAGGCTAACACTTTGATCCTCAACTATGAAGTCTAAAGCATCTTCACCATGAATCCAGCTACTGACTCGGCCGTCAGACATCCTGTGGGTCAAGAACATGTCTTGAGGGGGGTCTTGAGGAACCATCTCTTTGTCAGCCTCCCAAGTCTGCTCGTAGACTCTCTCCCCCAGATACCACATCCTGCAACTAGAGCCTTCAAACAGAAGCCTTTTCACATCCTTTACCAGGGAGACAGTCACGTACTCGAGTAAGCTCTTGGCATTGTCCATCAATTCAAAGTTAATCTGCCAAACAAAAAGCGCAGAGTCAGAACACACGACAGAAAAGATGAGAAAATGTAAAGAAAAAGTAAAGCAGCACTTACATCCTCTTTGACATGAGTAAGCTCATTCAGGACCTTCCTGTGATCCGTCAAGGACATCTTTGTGGTCGTGTTACAATAGGCACCCTATCTTATAAGGGCAGGCAGTGTCCTGGGGACTCCAATGTAGAGGAAGTTCTTCAATAGACCATCTCGATAGCCCAATTCTGCAAAAACAATAAAGAGTCAGCAACAGCTTCATGAATGATTGAAGAAAATAACAAAGCAAGAGTTACTTACCTAAATCGCATGCTAGAATCCATTCAACTTCTTGTATCCCATGGAGAACTTGTCCAAGCAGGAGTACAAATGGGCCAGGGTGGCAGATCCTCAGTCATGCTCCCTCAAAACATCAAGTCCCTCAATAGGGGCACAAAATGGATCCACAAGCTACTGCTCTTGTTGTAGAACAGGGTGCTTACCAGTAAGTTAAACAAGAAGACCCTGGCCATATGGTCTCTAGCCACATTAGAAATAGGCTCAGCATATCTCTTGACACTATCAGGACCCTCCCAAATGAGTAGTGTGAACCACTCCAGCATGTTAGAGTACACTATCCTTGTGTCATGGTCCCGAAAGATGGGTTGATGGCTAAACATACTCCTGAAGTATATAGTCCTTTCCTCCACCGAGGTAAAATTAAGAGCACCATCAAAAGGGATCCAGTTGCAAGCACATTAGACCCCAATCACTGCAATAAAAGCACCACGAGTAAACATATTCTCCCCGCAGGGAAACTGAAACGTGTGGATACTACACATCCACTGCTCTATCAAAGCATATGTAGAGGCACGATCGACATGACCTAGCTGGTCCAGGAGTGCCATCATAAATGTATCCAGGCTGGTACGATGAACTCGGGCTCTGATAGACTCTGGGAGCATATTCCAGGCCTTCATAGAGTCACATAAGATGCCAGACTAAGAGAAGTTCATAACCAACTCCCACTGCAAGAGAAAAACCGTTGTAAGTCAAACATGTATTCACAAGCACAGCGACAAGCCAAAAATATACTAAAAAGCACAAACAGGTGCTAAATCCATAAACCACTCACACAATGATGTTTCAAGCCTCTCAAACGCTTGCATAAGCATAACAGAATCATGATAGCACAATCATGATTCAAAATAAATGAGTTTTGAGCTAAAATGCACTTCCGTATCGCAAACGGGATAAAAAATAGGCAAAAATGTATGAACGTGTGCAAACACGGGGATCAAAGCCCCCATTACACTCACGTACACATATTACAGTTGTGCACAAGTGGCAATATGATAACAATTCAAAACAAATGAGTTTTGAGCCAAAATACAAATTCTCATAGTAAATGGGCCAAAAAACAAACGAAAAATGCACAAACACATGCAACACACTGGAGTTACAATTCCTAACATACTTAAAAACATGTGTTACAGTCACACACAAATAATAGCACAGTTATAGTCTGATAACAAATGATTTAAGGACATGAAAAGATTTCTACAAACAGGCAGAGCCACATATTCGATTGAATCAATGATCATCCTGCCGGATGATCAGTAATGATTCAACCGAACGTTCACGAGCCAGATGAACATCTGGCTTAATCTTTACCTTCAAACTCAAAGTCCACAAATAGGGTAGAGCACTAAAGCACACAAACACCATTGTCCAGACCCTTAGAACGCTGGGTTAAGTCCAACACATTACACACAAACACAATGGCACAAAGACATGAATAAGAAGAACTTTTGAAGCAAGCAGGAAGGTCTGGCTGAATCTGTAAATCAAGCAACAGGCCAAAAAACATAAAACACGCCAACAACAACCAAAGGGTCAACAAATCACTAGGTAACGAAGACCTACCTCTATTAAAGCATAACAACCAATTTGGGCTTCCAAATTCATCGATGGCTTGATGTCCATCCCTCTCTCTAAGCCGCAAGCATCAGGGACAAATACACATTCATCTACCTCAAAGATTGAATAAGATCAATCCATAAATGAGTTTAAAGGGTCTACAACTGGTGGAGAAGCCAGTAAGATTGCTTGGTTCTCACCCTCCATGGGGATTTCTCTTCACCGCCGGCCAAAAGAAAAGAGAGAAAGAAAAATAAAAGTAAAAAGGAAAAATGATGAAGAAGACGAAGTGATTAGGTTTAATAGAAAATGTAATTGGAAGCCAAAAGGTCTTTGAGAGCAATCAAAGTAAAAAGGAAAAATGATGAAGAAGATGAAGTGATTAGGTTTAATAGAAAACGTAATTAGATGCCAAAAGGTCTTTGAGAGCAATCAGAGAAGAAATCAATTTTGAGAATAAATGGTAAAAGAAACCAAAATAGAAGAAGAAGAATAGGGAATGGCGGTTTCCAAAATGAAAGTGGGGGGGCAAATTGCCATTTTGGTCCCCAAAGATTCAAATCATGTCAATTGGCATGAAAATCTTAAAGTTTGTGACAAACAGGTCCAAATCAAACTTAAAATTTCTACAATCAAGCCCAGACATCAAATTAACTACAACAGACATCTTTAAAAAATTTCAGACAACTCTATAGTCAGTCAAAATATTTTTCAGGAGATAGCAAGTCCTCAGATTAATTTTTCAAAACTGCCCAGGAGCAATTTTAGAAAATTCAGATGACAACAACTCACCTTCGGAGAAATCTCAGACATCGACAAAAAGTTGGCAACTAGTCAACTCCAACAAATTTTAGAAAATTCAATTGACAGCAAGTCACCTCTGGAAACTTCTAATGACAAACAGGTCATCTACAATAAAATTTTCAAACAAGACGACGGATGAGTCGGCACCAACAAGATTGCTATAAATTGAAAATGAGTCACCTTCAGAAAATTTCAAACGAATGGTGAACAAGTCATCATCAACAAAATTGCTACAAATTGACAATGAGTCACCTCCAAAATTTTTCAAGCAAATGGCAAACAGATCATCATCAACGAAATTGCTACAGATTGGCAGCGAGTGACCCACAATAAAATCTTTCAGAATAATAGAAGCTTTAGTAGCATCCAGGATCCACCAAAATTTCATAGGATTCCAGTCTCTTATATTTTTCAGGTAACCCCCGACATCCATCTAGGTTGCCGATGATCTAAAGTCTTTATCTAGCAAACCCAAGCACATCTTAGACTTTTCGGGTAACCCCCAATGTCCATCTAGGTTGCCGATGATCTAGAGTCTTTGTCGAGTAGACCCAGGCATGTCTTAGACTGTCTAGGTAACATCTGACGTCCATCTAGGTTGTCACTGACCTAGATTTCTTTATCTAGCAGGCCCATGCATGTCTTAGACTTTTCGGGTAACCCCCGACATCCATCTAGGTTGCCAATGATCTAGATTCTTTGTCTAGCAGACCCAGGCATGTCTTAGACTTTTTGGCTAACCCTCGACGTCCATATAGGTTGTCAATGACCTAGATACTTTGTCTAGCAGAGACAAGCATGTCTTAGACTTTCCAGGTAACCCCCGACATCCATCTAGGTTGTCAATAATCTAGGTTTCTTATCTAGTGGTACAAAAAGTGTTCTAGAATTTTTTAGTAAACCTTGACGTCCTTCTAGATTGTCGATGATCTAGATTCGTTGTCTAGTGGAACCATACAATGTCTTATTTCTTTCGAGTTAGTCTCGACATTCATCTAGGTTGCCAATAACCTAGATTTCTTGTTTAGCGAAACCATACAGTGTCCTAAAACTTCTCGGGCTAGTCTCGACATTTCTAGGATGCTAGAGTCCTAGAATTTTAGCCTAATGGAACCAGCAAGGGTCTTAGGCTTCCCTTGGAGATGGGCTACCTCCGGCATTTCGGCGATGACTATCGACCACCCGGGCAGTATCCTTTTTCTATATCCTTTTATTTGTTTGTTTATGATAATTTGCTTTGTTGTTCTTTTATTCATTTGACTGACATTGCTAGAACTCTAATAAAGCGGGGGTAACTGTAGACACCTAATTTTTGGATGCAGGTACATTGAAGCGGTGTAAGAGCCTAGCGATGAATACTATCTAGTTTGGACCACTCTGTTACCCAATTTCTCATAGAAATGAGTCGAACGGTTGAAAATAATTTCAAAATATTTTTAAAAATGAAGTTCAGGCCCATTGATGGTTCGGCTGAACCTTCAATGATCTAGCCAAACCTTCATAGATTTCATTAGGCCCATATTTCACAGAAGCCCATGTAAAGCCTAAAAGATCCAACTAGGCCTTTGGTGATCATTCGGCCAAATGATCATTAAAGGTTTGAACGAATCATCACTTTGGCATGACAGGTTATAGGGTAGAATGCATGAACAAATAGTATACTAGAGACCTATAAGCTACACCGGCTTATACCCATGTTGCAACTTGAGCAAGTTATTAAAAGAGATTCATTTTTTCTCCTATAAATGCCCTGACTTTTTACACTGTTATGGGGGATGGACATTTTAGAGGACGGTCATTACAAGAAAGATAAGAGAGGAATAGAAAGGAAAGAAAAGGAACAGGGTAATATAATACACACACACACACTCATTTTCGAAGCTCGGTTTCTCTGCAAACTTATTTCTTAGTTCTTTGGGTTTTTGAACAGGGAAACTACATCAATCTAGAAGCTTGTTTCTACCTGAAAGTGGTAACATACCTAATTCTGAGGGCAACCAACCATCAACTAGCATCTATATATATGAATAAGCATATATATTCTATCATTCACTTTATTCTGCTTAGTTTACTGTAACTTTTCATATTTCATTTACTAACTTCATTTTACATTCTGATCATATATACGAGGTCCCGAGGAAGCCCAAATGATGTAGGAGCAAAAAAATCCAAATTTGAGGTTCTGTAACCCAAGCTCTGAAGCAAGATGATGACTAGGTTCAGAAGATTGGGTTACCCAAAAAGAACCATCATGAAGGCCGTAAGAAGATCCTTAGATATGTATTAGAGCTTACTTATCCTTTTCAGTCGATATTTATAGAGATTTGTAACAATATAGGAAAAACCATTCTCTAAACTTGACTTACAGGTCTGGCCGAACCATTTGAAGATCTTACTGGATGTCCATATATTGTTCAACTAAGTGTCCCACCTGCTTCCAATATTTAAGAACTTGGGCCTGGCCAAATCAGTGATCCGACCAAACCTATAGCAAAGGTCCGGCCGGACCATCATAATGCTGGGAAGAATAGGGGAAACAATTAATGAGGATCGACTGGTTTGAAACTTTGAGGTCGACTGATGAGTCCTCTCCGGGATAAATCAGTCGACTGGTAAGATTTTCTTACTTTATTTCATGTAAATCACTTAGAACTAATTATGGAATAACTTAACTAGACATTTTAATAAATAAACCAAATAATCAGTAAAGTAAAAAAAGTAGAAAATAATTTCACCTTTCCTTTCTCTAAGGGTATATGTATATTCCTGCCATCCATTTTATCGGGTAATAAATTAATTCGTTAATATGCAAACATTAATATTCTAAATAATGTAAAAATGAGCTAGAAAATAACCATGGATGTTCTGCATGTAAATAAATAAGGAAATGATCCACTTAGCTAATGATTTATTAAAATAAATAGCAATCTATCAATACAACAAACTGCACTCAATCAATCAGGGTTAATTATATCAGACCTAATTGCATAAATAAAACTGATTAGAAACAATATTAGAGATGATCATTCATCCGATTCATATCCAGTGCCATGATATTTTCTAGGTGTTTATCGCTTTATATTGTTTGTCTTATGTAGGAAATAATGACCTTATTACTTAATTAAATGGGAAATTGCCCCAGGAATGGATGACTCATTTCAAACCCAGAAATCATATGGAGTGATGACGAATAGGAATTCCTGAGGAATCTATCTTTTTGTTAATCACTAAGTGATCCTGATGCAATTCGGGTGGCAACTCCACAATATTTTCATAAAATCTAAAATTCTCATTAAGTGAGTTGGTCACCATTGTCATTGGACACCAACGGACGGGCAAATCCCAGGCGCTCTGTCCACAACAGTCCCAGGCATTCAATCTTGAGCATAATTCACTTAAAAACTCATAAGTTCTAAAATAATGCTGCAAATTGAATTCCATTTTTTTTTTATCTAGAAAGTAGACTGCTGTAGCTTTTCATCAATATATAATTCCACCATATATCATCTTTTTAGCTGCATCAAAAAGCTACTCCAAAATTAGACTTACTGCAATCCTAAACTTATCTAGTTTTCAATTCTCAAAAACTACTTTTTCTCCAATGTCTCTTAACATTCTCAAAAAGCTTCAAATCACATCCTTAACTCATTATCATCAAACTCTCACCAAATCCCAAGTGTTTTAATGAGGTTTACACTTAAACCTATCCACTTAAGCTAATAGCCTTTCCCAAGCTTAAGCCTAAAGTACCCAAGTGTTTTGATAGGATAACACTTGAACCTATCCACCTGTGAAACTCTTAATCTAATACTCATTAAAGCTCATTCTTAATCTTTATATATAACACTTTGAACACCATTAAGAACTTCATCATATTCACCCACATTTTACCAAACCTATTCATTACTTCTTCATCATCACTTAAAGGTCTTTATTAACTACCACTCACAATCAAGAAAGTAGCTCATCAAGCAAAACCTCCACAATGACACTTAGTCATCTTCATCAAATGCTCTTATGCACTTGCATTACATCCATCATCTATAAAGCACTTAGCAAAACATATTAGCACAAAGATAATGTTTTGAATCATCAAAATCATTAATTGATCCTTGGGGTCAACAGTAATCATAATCACTCATTTTAAAGAATTGTCAAAATCTCACAGATAAGGTGGGTTTTGGTAAAATTCTTGATCTTTACACAATGCATGATTTTTTGACAATTAATCCACGTATTGTCATTGGATTACCATAATTTAAATTTTCCCTATAACACATTTGAAATCATTCCTAATTGCTCTATTCTTAGATTTCTGGATGGATCTCAATTATAATCATAGCTATTTAGATTTGTGGGTCTTAATTTGGTTCTTTTCTATTTGGACCACATGGAAACATAAGAATAATAGACTTTTCAACTCTTCTATAGCTATATTATATAACATTTAATTATATCAATGTATCTTGGATGAAGTTTTCTTGTACAAGAAGTATCATAAAGCTTTCTTTTTATCTCCTTGTAATTGCTCGGTGTATCTTAAGTGGCAAAAACACTTAGTGCTTCTTTAAAACAAGGCAAAACCCATTTTTAGGTCTCTAAGTTTCTATGTTTTAATTTAGTTGGTCCTTTTACTTCATTTGTTATTTAAAGAATCATTGACTACTATTTTTAATACATTTAGTCCTTGACATAGTTATTGTAAGTTTATTTGCATCTGAATTGATCTATTCTTATGTTTTCTCATATTAATATAAATTTTTATAAAATTTAGGTAAAAAGCACTTCAAAGTAATGGGTTATATAGAGATAAAATATCTTTAAAAATGATCAAAAGGATTAAATGATCAAAAATAATATTTTGAGGATTTTTTTTTTTCATAGGTGGTGATACGCTTATAGTGATATCCCAGCCCCCGTTTTACGGTTGACCAGACTAATTCACTGTCCTCCCAAAAAGCTGTGGGTACTGGCTTAAGGCCCACAGTGGACCCACGAGGACTAGAACAAAAAAAGTAATGATTTATTGATTTTTAAACAATAAATAAAGTAAAAGGATCAACGTTTAAAACAATTATGCTTCTTTCCTCACCACCCCAACAAAGTAGAGGCTTAACTAAAAGCACCCATTATTATTCCACTGAGGCATGATAGCACCAGCTGCAAAACTTTTTTTTTTTTTTGTTAAGTGTACAAGAAGTGGAAAAGGACCTAATCTTATTGGTTTCGTTTCACACACTTTAGTTACATCAACAACAGAAGGCCAAAATATAACCTAATACACACAAGCTGCAAAACTATTTCACTGAATGTATATTTCGTACGTGCACTGTATAGCTCCATGTTACAACTTTTTAAATCACTATCCTTTAGTAATTAATATGCACAACCATATAATTAATGACAGCCAGATTTGAAAAAAAAAAATAAAGGCTCATCTCTTTTGGACACCTCCTTCACAGTTCTCTTATCTATAAATTGCTGAAGCTTCTCTTTAACATCCATTACCATTTGATGAGAGTCTGAATGCAAAACTAAAGCTAATGCATCAATTATAAACCATGCCAGTACTAAATATAACTTCTATTAAGACTTCATCAAATGGAGTCTGGCAAGGAGATAATCCTTTACACTTTGCGCTTCCATTATTGATTGTTCAAACAACCTTAATCATAGCAGTCAGCCGATTCTTCGCCTTCCTTTTCAA
>CANYLF010169495.1:0-13124 GCA_948193215.1 Bocquillonia castaneifolia
GAGAGAAGAAGCAGAATGAAGAGGAGGACAAGAAGGAGACACATGCTATTCAACTTTTCTTTTTCTTTCTTTCTTGCAGCTCTGAATTGCAAAATCTAGAAGGTTGAGAAGGAATGATGATGATGATGAGGAGGAGGAGGAGGAGGAGGAGGAGGAGACATGTTAGTGTTTTGTAATATAAGCTCTCATTTTTGTGTTGTTTTAGTGCAACTTATATTTTTTTTATTGTGTCATTTATTCTCTCTTTTTTTTTTGTAGAGACCATTTTATTCTTTTTATTCTTTTGTTAATTACTCGACAATGGATTGAATGAGTTAAAAGTTTCTTTCATTTTTTTGACTCTTGTACAGTGTGTTATTTTTATCTTAGAAAATATTTCAATTTGTGTGTTTGTTCGTTGGGTATGTCTTTCTGTTTATTATCATTTTAGATTTGCTTTGAAAGTGTTCGATAAAATGTCTATGAGACCGTAGGCATTTGATAGTATACTGAAAGTATACCAGAAGTATATTATTTATAAGATAAATTATGCAAATAGAAAAAAATGCCTCAAGAAAATTGAAAATTAAAATCTACTTTTAATATAAATATTTACTCTGATTATTTACAATTAGATGATTTTTTTTATTTGCATATAAACAATAATACTTTATAAGTGCTATTGAATCTCATAAATCAAGTAAATCTGAAGTTTACTGTAAGTATATCAGAAGTAACTATTTATAAGACAAATTATGCAAGTTGAAAAGATCACTTTAATAAAATTTAAAGTTAAAGAATACTTTTAATATTAATAAGACACATGTCATTTTACATATGTGGAACACATGTCATCTTTCATGTGTAGTTTAGTAAGACACATGAATACGTGCTAGTTTACATGTAGGACACATGACATATTCATGTGTATTTTAGAGGACAGATGTAAGGATACATAGAAAGAAATTGATACCTAGTAATCCACTAAAAAAATATACTTTTGATATTCTATATCTATTTTTAATATTTACAATTATATGAATTTTTATTTGCATATAAACAATAATATTTTCTAAATATTTTGACATTTCATAAATCTGGTAAACCGGAAGTTTACTGAAAGTATACCAGAAGTATATTATTTATAAGATAAATTATGCAATTAGAAAAGTTGCTTCAAGAAAATTTAAAATTTAATCTACTTTTAATATTAAATATCTATTCTGATTATTTACAATTACATGATTTTTTTTATCTGCATATAAACAATAATATTTTCTAAGAGTTATTGAATTTTATAAATTTAGTAATCAGAAGTATATTGTAAATATATCAGAAGTAACTGTATATAAGACAAATTATGCAAGTAGAAAATATCAATTCAACAAAATTTAAAGTTAAAATGTAATTTTAATATTAATAGGACATATGTCATTTTAATTATATGTGTAGGACACATGTCATCTTGCATGTGTAGTGTAGTAAGGCACATGAAAACATGCTGGTTTGCTTGTAGGACACATGACACATTCATGTTGGTTTCCTCTTAAAAAGGCTCTTTTGGCTTTAAAGTTCTTGAAGTGCAATTTCTCATCACATTCTCCATTGCAGTAAATCAAAACTGGTATATTTTTCATTTTTGTATTTAAAAAAACACAAGTCATCAATAAAATAATTATTGATTTCTATAAGCGAAGTATATAATAAGTACAGTGTAAGTAAATCCAAAGTATACCATACATATGACAAAATATATCTTAAGATTATTTTTCATTTATGTATAAATAATGATATTTCAAAAGATTTGTTGAACTCATAGTTAAAGAATATTGGAAGTTTGGCATAAGCAAATCTCAAGTATACCATACATATGACAAAATATATTTTAAGTACACAGTAATTTTACATCAAGTAAACATGAAGTATATCTCAAGTACAACATATTAAATTACTTGATTTTTATCTTCATTTAAACAATAATAGTTTCTAATATCATTTCTGAATCTATCGGCTTGTATTTGATATCAAGAACTGTTTCATAAGTACACCGCAAGTAAATACCAAGTATATTATACATATGACAAAATATATCTTAAGTAAATCCCAAATATATTGAAAGGTTACCATAAGTAAATTCCAAGTATTTGATATATATGACAAATTATAAATTAATTAAATCTCAAGTATACCATACATATGACAAAATATATCTTAAGTATACAGTAAGTTTATATCAAGTAAATAGGAAGTATATTTCAAGTACACCATATAAAATTACATGTCTCAGATTTATTGAATTTCAATACATTTGACAGCAATTCAATAAATTCTAGGAGATTCATATTTCCTCTTAAAAAGGCTCCTTTGACTTTAAAGTTCTTGAAGTTTATTTTTTTCATCCCATTCTCCATTGAAATAAATCAAAATTGGTATATTTTCCATTTATGTATTTTTTAAAAAATGTAATTCATCAATAAAGTAATTATTGATTTTATAAGTTAAGTATATGAGAAGTACACCATAAGTAAATATAAAGTACACCATACATATGACAAAATATATTTTAAGTACACAACAAGTTGACATCAAGTAAACAGGAAGTATATATCAAGTACAACATATAAAATTACTTGATTTTTATCTGCATTTAAACAATAATAGTTTCTAACATCTGTTGAATTTTTTTTAATCAAGTATACCAGAAGTATGGTATAAGTACGCAAGCAGAAAACGATATAAAATTTATTATGTAAGGAGATAAAAAAATTTCAACCGATTATGAATAATACACATTTCTTCTTTTTAAATCTAAAGAATTAATTTTTTTTTAAAACCTCAAAAAATAAAATGAATAAAGCTTATGATATGTAATGTATTAATACATATATTTATTATACAACTCCAGGTGATGATGTTCCCTCAGGCATTATATCAAACAGCTCTCATGCAATATCAACCAAACTCATTTTCACACTTGCATTAATTATTGAATACCAAGATGGTGAGTCGGATGAGCAATCTTATCAAATACAAACCAAAAAAATACCAAAAAAAAAAAGAGCTAATGAAAATATATAGTTAATTTCTTGTTAAACTTTTTGCTTTTCTTCTTCATAACCAAAGCCTATCGACATTTTTAAATTAAAAGGATAAAAAAAAAAGAAGAAGATATGCAACAAGATGAAGAAATCACGAGGCAGAACCAAGGTCGGAGGATGAAACTGATACAAGGAGGAGAAATGAAAAGTGAAAAAAGGGAGAAGAAACTCCCTGATCTTTCATATTTTTTAAGGAGATGAAAAAAAGCAGCATTTTTTTGGTTTAACACATAAAAAAGTGTCTTTGCAAATAAAATGAAAAAAACTCTATAACTAGAAATAAAAAAAATTCAACGTTGTATTCTTAAAAATGAAAAGTCAACTCACATAATTATTTTCAAAAAATTATGTATTCATGAAAAAACCCCAAAGTAAAAAGAGTCATTAACCAAAAAAAAAAAAAAGCGATGCAAGGCAAAGCTGAGAGTAAAATAAATAAAGGAGAACCCCTCAAACATAAAAAGGTCCCTTTAAAAGGGGTTGTTGGATAGGCAGCCCTACATTGTATTGGCAGTATTATTGCTGATAGTGCTCTACCTTGTCACCATTCCATCCCTTGAAAGAAAAGTTTGACAAACCCCACAATAACATGCACATACAAAACACAAGCCTTTCAATTTCCCTTGAAAAAGGGACAGCTGAACTTCACGAACCCTATCTTTCTTCTCTCCTTTCCCTTTCACTGGTTCAAAATCATCCTTGCAAGCATCAAATATTTGTAGAAATTGATAAGATTTTAAAGAAAAGAAGAGATCAACTGAAGCTCGCACGTGCCACTCAGCCTATTGGGCAGATCATATGATCTACCGACAATTTGATGTCCCACTACCCTGAACGCTTTAGGGCACATAAGGACATGGTTGTAATAATTGTGGGTGCATTTGGGATTAGACTCAAATGCAACCGGAGTCTACTTGGGTTCCTACTCTACCCAATAATAAATCATTGATCTTCTAACTATAAATACTCATTCCATTATTAAATCTGCTTGCTCTTTCCTCCTACACCATTACTCGCCGGATGAGGATAAGATTCAAACAGACTATATATATATTGGTTCTACAGCACATCTGCCCCCACACCATCGCTCCAATCATTTCGAGGGCAATGCCTACATAACTTACATTAGGTTTACGTGAGTGAGAAAAGAAAGGAAGGTAATTGAGGTTGAATCTAAATTTTTCTTATTTATGAAGCCATTTATCAAACCAACCCAAAGATTAAAAACATACACATATCAAAAACCCAAACCACCTTCATATGCCATACAAGGCAACCTATGATTAAGAGCATTGGGTTCAACGATCAAATTGGGCAAGCGATGGCTGGCTGGTTAAGGCACGATTGATTTGATGGTCAAAAATGCACGCAAGTTGATGTCATCTCCGTAACCAAGAACTTATCAGACCAGGTCACCTTCGCATTAATAAAGTGTGTAAAGTTGATTTCAACACCTATTGCTATCATATAAACCATCACATGCCGCCAATTGGATCATCTAATTCCATAATTTCTATCACACGATCACATCAACCCACAAAGATTTAAAAGGAAAAAAAAATGTAAAAGCATGTGTTCATTCTACAAAAGACTACCTAAATCATAAATTTACTACAAAATATATAACAAAATCAAACTGCTGAATATGGTGTCCTACTAAATATGCATTGTATGTATTTAATAGCACAGAAATAAAGGAACAGTGTCTTCTAATTACAATAATAACTTATATATAAAACTTTAAGAAGCTAGGATTCGGCAGTACTTCCCACCTTTGTAAAGGTCCGAATAGAAGCTAATATTACAAAAGAGAAAATGGTATCTTAACTGGTTAAATTGTTCAGTAGTCCAATGACCCCACAGAAGTAATACCACTGCTCAAATTTCTTGAGTCTTGCCGGCTCGTGTAGTCATCACAAGTGCCATTCGAAAGCCTCTGAATTGGGACTGAGTTCAGAAGCTCTAGGCCACGTTTGCCCATTTGCTGCACTTCTTGTGGTGAAAGTATTTTGATGCACCACACGCTGTTGACAAATTCCCTGTACAACAAGTGCTGGATATATCAGAAGCACAAAAAAAAACATATAAAAGGCACAGAATTAAAGTTCCCAACTTTGGAAAATACGTCTCTAGGCAAATTTCACAATCACAATCACCACATACAGAGACCCCTTCTATTTTCAAGATATTTTTATGACAATGTGCAGAGGTTAGTTTTAGGCTCAGATTATAGGTTGTTAAAGAGAAACATCAATCAAAAAATTTAGAAGGAAAAACCAATTGCTATGGGGCAGGGAACTCACGGCCAGGGGTCGTCGCCAAGGAGAAGAACATCATTCTCCCGGTCAACAAATACAAGCTGCCAGCCTGATCTCAGAGGGTCCTCCAGCTGGCCTTCAAGGCCAAACATGCGAGCAAGCTCACTTCGCAGTTCATTGTAGCTGCTGAACTTGGTAATGTCCAGCGACCTACCGAAGGATCCTGACTTATGAACCTGTCGATAACTAAACTATCAGCACCACATAACAATGAGAACTACTAAATGTATATACATTATTTAAAAAATAAGATTATAAAAAAACAAAGGTGAGAAATCAAAATGTGAGAATTCCACAGAAACATTTGAAAGTCCAAAGCAGCATATCACCTTAACAAAGGTTCTGTTTGGTGCGTTTACTTGGCCCACATTTTCTGGAGAATGCAGGAAACCTGATTCATCAATGCAACTTGAAGGTGTCATTGCTGGATTAAGTGAAAAATCAGTGCCTGAATTACTCATGTAATTTGAAGAAGAGAAGGGTATAGTTGTGGAGTCACTATCGCTGCCAACACCCCTAAGACTTGACATTCCATTCTGCAGTAAAAGAGATGAAGGCTCTATATTAACACCAAATAGAAGATGGCTTTGTGGATCAGCACCACCCTCTTGGTCTATTGAACACTCCCTGCCTGGGAAGGGTGGTAATGAAACAGAAGTTGGAGAGATGTTTGTCTGAGGGGGCCCCAGCTGCTCTACTTGAGATATAACGCATTGTGGAGTACCAGAAGAAATAAGAGGTTCAACAGCAGCTCGCTTTGATGGCCACCCAGAAGAAGTCATCAAGGGATTGGTTCTAGGCAGGTTCATCATATGAGATGATTCATCCTGAGAAAATGAGCCCATGAGACTGTGCAAAGGAGAAACAACAGAGCTTGTCACAGGGTTCCCATTTGAGTCAGAAAAACTCTGCTGCTGGCACAGAGAAGAGATGGCTTGTATTGGAGGAGACTGGGACTGAGATACTGAAGCGAATTGAGAAATAGCAGATGCAACATTTGGAATCTGTTGCTGCTCAACCAGCTGCTGTTGTTGTGGCAGTGAATGCTGCTGCTGATTATTAACTGAGTGCTGGTGCTGCAATTGCTGCTGATGAATGATGTGCGACTGCGATTGGGACTGAGCCTGAGACTGATGTTGGTTTTCTTGAACACCTTGTTGAAGAAAGGCCTGTTGAGGCTGGGAGTGCTGAAGTATCTGAGGCTGCATTAATGCAGCAGTCCTGTTTGGGAGACCTGCATGTTGGAATTGCAAGAGGGAAGTAGTGGGTGATTTGGAAGGATCTATAGCCCTCATCTCCTGAAGCGCTGCAGCAGCCATAGCTTGATACATATCAGTTTGCAAACCAAGTATGGAAGCATCCACCCTTGGCTGAATCCATGGAGTGACTCCAAGTCCCTGAAAGTTCATAGATTGAATTCCACGATCCCCATCTCCTCGCAGCCACATAAGGGGAGAATTCATTCCCAAATCATCCTCCTTGATGCCTACACACAAGAGAGATGTAAAGGAGATTAAAGGGAAAAAAAAAGGTAGAAGTCTTGAAATGCTATTCTTAATATTATATTTACTGCCAACCTGAATTAGGAAGACGTCAAAAAATGAAAAGACTAGAGCCTAAATTAAAGCTGAAGACACTTGAAACCCACAAGCTTACCATGGAATGAGGGCAGTCCAGGTGGCCAAGGTCGTTTAAGCCTCAAAGGGAATGGAGATGGATACATAGGGAATGTCGTAAGTGGTTCAATTTCCCATAGGGAAACTCTTGGTTGCCTCTCTCCAGCTGTAGATTCATCCCATCCAACCTGCATTAATTAGTTCCATTTTTTTAGCATGGAGATTCACATTATTTATCAAGTAGGAACATTGAAGAAGATTTGAGAGCTACAACATTTTACTGAGCAACAACTTATTTAACAATAGACAACGTCGTTGACTGTTCTCAGCATACCTTGACTGAGCGCCAATGTGAATTCGGCCACCTAGCAGAATCTAGGTCACTTATGCCAGTTATTGTCCCCATGTAGCTAGATAATAAACAATTGTCAGATGACCACATCAAAACAACGCATAATTTTCTTAAAAAAAATTCATCACATTGAATTAGAAAGCCAAGTAAACAAAAGAATTAAAGAAAGCACGTTAATAATTTGATAGAAGCTAGTGTAGATCAGAATATAATGCACCAGATTTACAGACACATGCATGTGTACATGGGGAAAAGTGCCCCACTTCAAGCCTGTTGTGTTGAAACAAATTCAACAGCACATTTACTCTCTGTTTGTAAGTGATGAAACTTACTGTCAGTGCAGACTATAACGAAGCTCACCAACAATGGTCTTGAGAAAAATAACAGCTAAGTCAACAAATTGCAAGAAATTAAATGTTTAAACGACAATTTTTCAATTAGCCACAAGTATAATAATACAGCAGCATAGGTTTAAGGCTTACCGCCGAACACTTGATTCTTCTGTTTCAAACAGCATCCTAAAGCGCATACCCACAGAGACTCGGGTATGATAGACTGCTTTCACATATTTTGACAATGGTATGACAAATTCAGATGGGCTAGCCCTGTACAATGAGATATGGACAGTTCAAGATTTTGCTTGTAACTATTTAAATTTCAAATTCTACAAACATACTAATATGTGAGTATGGTACCTTGGATTGTAAAAAATAGTAAAACGGCTATTGGTTGCAGCTGCATGAGCTGCAGCAGCAAGAAGCCCCAAGTGCATGCTGTCACTTGATAGGACCGATGAAGGCATAACAGTTTGGGGACGATTGGCACGCCTTATGCCAAGCAACAATTGATTCTTTTCATTCCTGATTTATGCACACCCATTTCAATTAAGACATTTATAAAATACCATAATTTTTTCAGTAAATTATATTGAAAGTTACTCAACTGAATAAAATGTGATAAATATCACACTCCCATCAAGAAAATAAGCAACAAGTTTAAGACTTAATGTTAACGGTTAAGCCCAAAGAAATTACACAAGAAAATAAAAGTACATGCAATGCCAAAGCAATTAAGAAATAAAAGTCATAATGAGAAGAATCAAATCAAGGGAATTAACCAACAATCTACCAGATAAAAAGGACAGAATCTCCAGCAACAAGTCTTTTGGCACTCACAAATACACTCCATCCTGTTGTTAGGAGGTGCCTCTTGGGCTGCCCTGAAAGAAGAAAAGTCAAGAACTGTCAAATGTGTAATTTACAGAATGCGCTTGTTTTTAAGCTTCTCTGCAAAGCTGAGCATAATATTCATGCATGTTCTGAATGTATTTGAAATCCAAAAAAAGCTGTAAAATCCAACAGAGAACTGTAGGAGATTAAATTTTAACACACACAAAAATCCCCTTAATGATACCTATATCATTTGATCCAACATTTTATATGTCAAATTTTTGAGTTCTAGTATCAAAATTTTACACGTGAAGTGTATGTAATAAAGGCAAACTAACTTGTACGATATAGGATGGTATTGATTCTCAGAAGAGAGCAGGTAGTTAATAATAATAATAATAAAATACTTCAACAGTGCTCTCTTACTTTAACATCTGCTACTAGATGTTTTATTGACATGTTTATGCTTGCTTAACTAGAAAGGGCACAAACATATAATCAAACAAAATAAACTCACCGCGGAATATATGCCTGAATTTCCATTCATTATCATGCAGATCCCTAGCAATCAACTCTTGAGCTGGAGGTTGCTGGGAGAAGTCCTGCAAGTTAAAAAAAAAAATTGTACGATATGACACGCCTGATTGCAACCATGTTAAATAAAAAATAGTGGGTTTTTCCACATCAAAATAGAAGCTTTACCAAGGGAGGAAACACTTTTTCAGCTGCCCGGCGAGGGACTGAAAATCCTCCATGAGTACTCGTGTCACTGGCTGTCAGAGTTTTACAAAAGTAATTTGTGGGCTGTTTGCTGGGAGTACCCAATTCTGCAGGAAGGTAAGCATCTTTCTGCTCTTGCTGCAGAAGGTAAATTTTTAAATATGTAATGCAATTCTTGTCAACCAAAATGCAATGATCAGAGCAGCAATTATAATATGACATACAGGACTCAGTGGTTGCAAGGTCATCTGAGCGTAGACTTCATCAGTCTCAACATCTGCCTGAAATCAAGAAATTTTTTAGCCTTTGAAAGCAGCTGATACATATTGCAGAAAGAAGAATTGTCAAGCTTAACAACTTATTACATGCATTGTGACATTGTGAAGCTGACAAATAAGTTGTGGGGTTAAGCTTGGGTAATTAGGTATGTGCGCATCCACCTCTTTGTTGGTTGATGCAGCAACCTACATAAAAAGCACAGGTTTTGGATTAATAAAAAAACAATGAAGGGGGAGGGGCAGGCAGCAAAGATTGACATTTTCCACTTGACTGTTCAATCTACCAAAAAAAAAAAAGGAAAAGACAGCTTCATTTGAGAGATAATAAAAGAGCACCATAAACTGCTCAAAAAGCGATCATCATAAACCGACTTATTCTATGTATATACTGATGGACTGCAAATATTAAGTGCTTTGAAAGCCGGTAGTGCAAAAAATGATAATCATGATTCATGCTGAGGTTAGTTACCTTCAGACCAAGTATATGGTGATTAGTTATGTGTGAGAAAGAAGCAAGCTATATTTAGATAATGAAACACTTACTTGCTCGCTATGACCCTGGGGAAAATAAACAACTCGACTTCCAACAGCAGGTAGAGAAACAAGAGGACCAGCACAGGCATGCCAAAGTTCAGAATTCAAAACCCTCTTCTCCCCTGCAGAATGCCAAATTTATTCCAGAGTGATTATAGAAACAAAAACATAAATACACAAGAGAATTGAGATGAGAATTAGGGAAGTCAATTTAACAAGATGCGACATCTAAGCATCCAAATCAAATGAGCTCAATAAAGCTAACGTTACCAAAATAGCAAAAAAGAAAACCCATATATGACAGAGCATAAACCAAACAAAAAGATGCTATCGGCCAACAGTGCTTTTCAAGATCTCAATTTCCACCCCTTTCCCAAACTTTGAAAGTAAAAAATAATCTCCTGAAGTCATTACTTCTATGCTCAATGCACAAAATTAGCTCCAAAAATCTCAATCTAATCCATGAAGAAAATGAATAAGCCAAAAGCAGCTGGAAAGCATCCTTATACTCCAACACCGAAACATTAAAAGGAGAAAAAAAAATAGAAGAAAATATTGTGAAAGCAAAAACATTCACCTTCTTGAGTTTGTGGATTAAAACCAGCTGAAGATAGCCTCATTATGACAGAGAATTACTTCTGCTACAAAAACAACTTCAGACCCACAACCAAGAGTTCCAAAGCCACTCACTTCAACCACACCAATTAAATTTCAAACTACACCAACCACACCACCACTCAACAATTACTTTCTTCACTAGTTGCTTCTCTTTACTCAATACCATACCTTCACTTTTTTTCCCTCCCCACTTAAACCACCAATCCGAATTTACAAACTTTGATATCTGAACTCACAAGTCGAATAATATTCAATGTGAAACTTCATTTTTGTAAATCTAAACGACAAAACTAACCACACAAGCAACCAAAAAGTACTCAACTTTCTGAATCATCAACCGAATCAGGTCTTACTACAAAAGATTATAAACTTCAGCCACATCCGTTTCGCTTACTTTCTTTGACCCAAGTCCCCAAGATTCACCAATTACTGAACAAAACTCTTACAGAACACAAATCGTCAATACCACATTCCAGCTCCAAAAACCGAAAAACCCAACTTTGTTACTTGATGCAGAACTTGAAAACCCAAAAACGTCCAAAGTTCCAAACTTGAAAAACAGAAATAGATCTATCTCACTTGCAAGTATACAAGAGATACAAACTTCAAATAAAAACAAAAAAGAAAGAAGAAAGGAGACCCAGATCTTATTTTGCTAAACAAAGCAGAACCCAAAATAGTACAAAGTTAGAAACTCAAGTACAAAGCATGTATCAGACAGCTTATGTTGAAGAAGCCAAAATGAACATGCAACACCAACAGCAACAAAAACAACCCAAAAAGCAACTGCCTTTAAAACATAAATAAATAGTAATAATAAGATCTTATAATAATAATAATAATAATAATAAGCTTAACAGTAACATATATAATAATATGTACACACGAGAGATGGAGGGGTATATGGAAATGGGCAGTTGTTTCCAGTAATGGAAATAGTGATAGATAGTTTTGTTTATAGAGGTGATGGTTCTGTTGTTGTTGTTGCTGCTTCTACTTCTACTACTGCTACTTGTTGCTTCTTCTGCTGCTGCTATTATTATTACAACTGCTACTACAATACTCAAAAATACTACTGCTCCTATTACCCTTTCTCTCTCTCTTTTTTATTTTTTTGGCTCAATCAATGAGGAAACCCAACCGCCATTATTTTCCACTCTTTTTTATACCAAATAAAATAAAAGTAAAAGACCCCATTTCAATAGTGAGAGAGAGAGGGAGTGTGTGTATGTGTGATCAGATTTTTTTATTTTTGTTCGGGTCTAAAGTCTAAACTATGCATTTTCTCTGTTACTTTACTACTGTGGCTTTTTGTGTCCATTTCAGACAAGTTAGTAGGAAAGTTATGTTACCCTTCAAGTTTAGAATATTTACTACTTTATATAAATTTTATGATAGAATCCTTCCCCTCCAATATTGCTTGTAATTTCTCTTTAATATTTTCGTCACAAATTATCATTTTTCACCCTCAACTTCACACATGTGATAAAATAACACAACTTATGATTTGTTGATAAATAAATTCAGAATTTTACACTTTCAATTCTTTTAAATCCAATTCATACACATAGATTTCACCTGAATGACATTACAGTCAAGGTGTTAAGTTCTGAATTTATTTATTAAAAAATATTAAGTTGGATTTTTTACCTTATATACATAGTTAAGGGAGTAAAAAGATTCTTTGTCCATTATTTTTCCCTCTTAATAACATATGATATAAAAAAAAAGTGAATTAAAGTGTTAGTAAATAATAAAATAAGACTCTACATGCTTAGCTTGGTGTTGGGATAGTTAAAATGTAATAATAAATGCATTTCGCACACTTTTTATTAAAATTATCGTGATTTTACTTATTTATAAAAAATGTATTAATTTCAAGTGATCTAAACTAACTCATGAATTTATTAGTGGTAAAAACTCTTCTAACGAAAATGGTAAAAACTCTTTTAGCAAGACTTTTCATAATTTACAAATAATATACATCATGCATGATAACGGAAAGAACGGTAAAAAGATTTTGATAAAAGGGTAAAAAAAAGCCCTTTAACTATTTGTCAGAGAGTTTATACGTCCCTAAACTAAAATTTTTGACACATCGACCCTTAACGTTTAAAAACGTGGCTCAAATTGGCCCTTATGCCGTTAACAGTTGTTAAGTTGAAAAAGAAAAAGGCAAAAAGGCCAAATAAACCCTTAAAGTCAAAAAATTTGGTACACTTACACCCTCCAACCAAAAAATAAAACTACTGAAATTTTTATATTTTTTAGTATTATAATTTTTTATGTTTTAGTCAGTAAAATAAATTTAAAAATTTTATATTTTAAACTTTTATAATATTACAATTATATATTTTTTATTTAGTAAAATAAAATTGATTTAAAAAGCATAATAAAATATCATATTATTAATTTAATTTATACTAATTAAAAAATTATCTA
>CANYLF010169565.1:0-10835 GCA_948193215.1 Bocquillonia castaneifolia
TCATTTCTTACGAAGTTTAAAAATAAATCTAAAAAATGATCAGTTTCTCACTTCAATTTACCAATTTTAGTTCCATCTTACTTTTTTATATTAAACAAAATCATTATTATCAATTTTAAGATTTAATGATTTTAAAAAAAACCTTTAAAATATTAAATAAATTTATTACAAGCCAGAAGAACATGAAAAGGGAAAAGTACAGTTCTTGGTTGGTTATTCTATCATAAAGAAAAATGACAGATAACTTTTATCATTATCGAATTTATTGCTTTTTTTTATAATTGGTGTTATTCGAAGTATCTCAAGCCTCGTTTTACGTTTATCCAGACTAATATCCGATCGAGAGAAGCTCCAAATAGAGCAACCCTCTCCCAGCGGGGGTGAGGCTCAAACCCGAAACCTCCCTTGAGAGAACACCATTAATATCAATGGCTTTACCAATTCGTTTAATGCCCCGTTGGTTCGGAGTTATTACTTAATACCCATTTTATGCCTAAATTTTCTTCCTTCTTTAAAATTATGGTGATGTTTGAGATGATAGTTATTCTTAAAATCCATGTATTTTATACAATTCATTGATCGGAGATAATTCATAGGTTTTATAAAAAAAAATCCACATAAAATGTGATATTTTAGAAAAATTTCAAAATGAGAGTTTTTAAGTAAAATTTGTGGATTATGCAAAATTTATCCTTAAAAAATTCAGTATACCAAAGATTGAAACGATAAAAATCAATGATTTATAAACATTTTCTCATTTGAATTCCCTTGTAGCAAACATACATGAGATTTTCAAAAACTCCCAATTGCTAATTTGAACTTAGTTCAATCCACAAATATTTATGATATCTCAATAGGTAATGCTACATAACTCACCTCATTTTGTCCCGTCTTATCCGCCTCACATAACATAAGTATCAACTAGAAGCACTTGTGTGGTATAATATACATCGTGGATGAATTTTAGATTCAAATCCCATTCTCAACTTAAAAAGAAAATATCAATTAATATTAAAGAAGCTTGGATATCCTATTAGGCAAAAGAAAAAATCAACTAGCAGCACCTTTTTTTTTTTTCATCCTTTAACAATCTCGTGACTCTTTTTGAGTCACTTATAACTTTAGTGTGGTGGGCAAATGCGGGACAAAATCAGACAGCCCATGTAACATTTTTCAATCTTAATGATCAAGAAAAATTATTATCTTAGAAAGGTTATTTATTTATTGATAAATTATTAAATTATTAATAAATGAATTTTATTAATTTAAAAAATATTTTTTATATTTTATTTATTTTGTACAAATATTTTTAATAAACTTATAAATAGATTATAGATAAAAATTAAAATATATATGGTAAAATCGGCTACATATATATTTATAATTTTAAAATTCATAATATACTAGTATAAAAAATGATATAGTTTTTATATTATAAATGGTAAAATTTGTAAAAGAAATATTGAAAATGAAAATAATAACTTAAATTGCATGAGTATCCAATGTATATAGTTGTCTATAACAATCAAGATTTAGATGAAAGCTGTGTTTTCCAGATATTTCTTCAAAAGAGGCTTTTCTAGCAATTAAAACCTTGAAAAATTACTTGCTTCAGTTTGAGAAGAATATTTCAAATCAGGTGTACGCTTTGTAAAAAAATTAAGAATTAAATTGCATTTAGTGCACATGAAAAGAAACAAGTAACTTTAAATGAATATTTTAGAATTGTAAAATATAAAAAAATATATCCAAAAATGACTTTAATATTATGAATATAATGTTATATTTTTCTACATATTTGATGGATTATTAATTTATATTTTTGTTGGGCTTTAGGAAATTTTAAAAAAATTATTATCTTATGCATTTATTGAGATTATTACTTTAGCCCCTTGGCCCAAGTCAAAACCAAAAAAAAATTATTATTCGAGTATATTAATTTATCGGATATTAATTTATTAAGGCTTTATTGTACTTGTAGAAAATTATTCTAGTTTTCTAGAAAATTTTTCAAATGAAAATGAATTTTTTTTTTTTGTATATACTTTAACTATTTTCATAAAATTCTCACATAAAAATTGTTTTCACTATTTTCACGTTTTAAAAGAAAAGTGAAAAATAAATATTTATTGATTTTTAAGTTTTCTTCATTAAATACTCTATATGAAAACTCTGTATTTTCATTTGAAAACACGCCATGTTCATTATAAGTAAATATGTTTTCTAAATTTTTCATGAAAATGAAAAATTTTCATTTTATTTGAAAATTTAAAAATAAAAATAGTAAATAGTTTTCTATAAGTAAACACAGATATATTTCCTGTGAGAACAAGGACTAAATATGAGAATAGTGATTAGCTAGCCGCATGAAAAGAAAATTATAATCCACCTACATTGTCATTATCCTTAACATTGTGTTTAGTCAGTGGTGGAATCAGAAAACTTTTGCGGGTGGGGAGAATAATAAGTGGATAAAAAACTGGTGAAATTGATTAATTGAATCAAAATTGAAAAATTAAACCGTATTTTATGATTAATCAAATCACTGATTTAGATTCAAGATATTGCTGTCTTATAGTTAATAGTTTAGGTTTATGGTTGATAGATAAAAAAAAAAAAATCAATGATTAACGGTTAAACAGTTTATGTATAATTTATATTTTATTAATTATATACTCCCTCCGCTTGGATATAAGTGTCTCTTTAGTAAAAAAACACATATTAATAAATAATTAATTTAGTATATGATTTCCTAATATATGCTTATTAATTAAGAAAGAGAATATAATATTTAAGTTCAAATCTACTATTTATTACATGTGTGTATATGGAAATATAACATTAAATATAGTTTTAAAATCTTAAATTGTCCTAAAATGACAACTAAATCCGAACAAAAAATTTTTTTCGAAAGAGACACCTAAATCCAAACGGATGGAGTAATTACAAATATCTCATATATAATTTAATGTTGTTATTTTTTGAAAATAATAATTCAATCTCATGTATTTAGATTTGTAGTTTTTATGTTGAAGTATATTTTTTTAAATTGTTTATCATATTTTTGTTTTCTTTTATATTTATAATTAATATTTATATATATTATGGTTAAAAAGCAAGAAAAAAATGATTAAGTAATAATAAAAAAGGAAAGTGTAAAATGATTAAAAAAATTGAACACCAAACTGTATCTTTATGATTAATCGATTTGAAATTTTAGGTTTATTTCATAATATTAAAATTAATATGTCATGAACCGGTTTATAAATGAAGGTCATTAACTGATTAAGCAGTCCAAGCTTATCTCTAATAGACAATAAAAAAAAAGAGATCGAAGACTAAACTGAAGATGGGATGGATAGAACGGGAAGGATAGAAACCCCAAGAAAGTAGGATGGGACTCCAGGAGGTACCAAAAAGGGTCAGGGTCACGAGTGAGGCGACCGCCCACTCTGCCCTACCCTTGGTTCCGCCCTTGTGTTTAGTATAAATGAATTCTACATAAAATGTAGAAATATTTACATATAAATAAAATGAATTTTTACATGAAATTTATAGGATTGAAATAAATTATTTAGTGAGAATCGAACTAAATAACGTCTAAGGGAAAAGAATTAAATAAGAGATAAATGAGTGACTACAGAGGAAAAAGGAAAAGGAAAAGGAACGAGACAATTAAAAAAAAAAACAGAAACCCCTTGATTAAAAGAGAATGAAAAAAATAAAAAGGGAAAAGAAAAGACATAAGTTATCAACATGGTCCAAAAAATAACGAGGCCATGAGCCACAAAGAGGTCCTATAAGAAGGGAAGCAAAGAAATAAAGAAAGAAATTGGTATGATGGAGTTGGAGTTGAACATGAAAGCTTTCAATTCAATTCCACCCAAAATCACGTTGGTTGATGAGATGTAAAACAACAAATGTATATAATAATAATCAATACTATTATATATTAATAAGAATGAAAATATTGGAGACTAATGAGTAGGTAGAAGAAGAGATCATTTCATAGCACGCTTGCTAATGTTTGGGGGTCCCTCTCAAAGACAAAAATGAAGTGGGTTTGTCAGATTTTTCTCAAGTCTTTCAATATAATAGTGTAATGTAAAGAGCTTTATTTTTTAATCATAAGCGGTCTCACTCTCATATTTCATGTTAATAAATTGAAATTGAAATTGAATTGAGGCGACATTAGGGATATTGCCCTATAAACTTATAATTATATAGTGGGGGTTACTAAATATCATTAGGTAAGCTTTTAGTTGGGGCAGGTAATCTCTTATCTCTAAACAACACAACTTGGTCTTCTAATTTAGTTAAGTAGACGATTTTGCTTGCTTAATTTGCTGATTCTTTCTATTCAAATTCCACTAATAAGTAACGACAGATCTTTTTAAGGTCCGTAAAACACTTTGGCTTTGGAACTTTTTGAAAGGTGGGGGCATTTGTTCATTACAAGTATAACTACTTGCTCCATGAATTGCATTTTATGGTTGGGAAAAACTCACGAACATACATATATGTTAGCCACATCACACTAAATAAAGAGAGAAGAATTTTTTGAAAAGGATATCATGTGTAAGCTTTAACACCTTTTTATTTTTTCGATTGAATTCATTCTTTGATAAACTATATTTTCGCAAGAAAAAAAATTACTCTAGTCTTTATTAATTATAAATGCAATTACTAGATAATTAAATTGCACGTATATGAATTATGAGATCAAAAAAATCAATTTTAAATTTTAATTTATTGTAAAAAAAGTTAAATAAACAGCTGTGCTAATTGAAAATGATACATGGTACACAAAATTTGACTATTTCAAAAAATTTAGCAATTATTACTCAGTTTAGATAATTGATCAACAAATAAGGTGGTTTCTCTATTAAAATTAGGGAGAATCTTTTGAAATATTAAATATAAGGAAAAAAATATTCTTTAATCTCAGTAAACTGTTAATTTCAGTTACTTCTTTAAATTTTAATAATTTTGATTAAGTATCTTTTTATAATTATGTGTCAAATTTAGTCAAGTATCTTTTTATTATGTGTCAAATTAAGTCAATTGAAAATGATGTGTTATCTATCATTGATGGTGTGTTATATGATGACGTATCTAACATTTTTTAGCCATAATTTTTAATAAATTATCAAATTTAACTATAACTTTTAAATTTTATCATTTTAATGTATTTAACATATAAGAGCATGTCTCTTACATACGTAATCTGTCATATTTTTAAAATGATTAAAATTAACAAAAAATTAAAAAAAATACTAAATTGAATTATTAAAATTTAATGAAATGGTTAATTAAACATTGAACCGAAAATTGTATCTACACAATATTGCTTTTTCCTAT
The DNA here is from genome assembly GCA_948193215.1 of Bocquillonia castaneifolia. NCBI lineage: Eukaryota > Viridiplantae > Streptophyta > Magnoliopsida > Malpighiales > Euphorbiaceae > Bocquillonia > Bocquillonia castaneifolia. The sequence goes on from CANYLF010169565.1 coordinate 5,362, forward strand.
ACATAATGCCGTGATCTACTATATGCAGCTTAGGCAGAAAATTCTTACTTAACTACTACTATATACAATGAAGAAATAAATAGATTTAATTATATACCTATAATGCTATGGCTATAATACTTGCTTATTACCTTTACATGGACCACTTGGCACATTTTTATGGATTTCACCATCAGTAGATTCTAGTAAAATCTATTAATTCTCACTTAACTACAATACTCCATGAAGAAATTAATAGATTTTACTAGAATCTACTGATGGTGAAATCCATAAAAATGTGCCAAGTGGTCCATGTAAATGTAATAAGCAAGTATTCCCCCGTCGCCTGCTAGTATCTAATCAGCAGCAATCTTGAAGTGAGTAAATAGACAAATCTGAATTTGAAGAAAATGTGTAAGCTATAGATGTCAACAAAGAACTGCCACATTAACTAACCCACACATCACATATATATGCATATATATTAAAGTAAGAGAAGTAATTAATTAAATCAAGAAAGAGTAATATGATTGGTTGATCGAAGTTCTGATATAATTAATAATAACCATCAAATCTCAGTCTCGCATTGCATACACATAGAAAAGAGCAAAATCTGGAAAGTGGGATACCAAATACAACAAGAGTACTGCAGGGCTCTTGATCTTAGAATTCTGATAGAAGAATTTATGAATACAGTCCTTCAATGGCAGAAAAGCACATATATATTAGACTTGTATTCACAGCTTCTTCTATCTCTCGCTCACACCATTTATATATGTATGTGTAATAAAAGGAAAACCCTTTTGAAGCCAAACCAAATGAGCTTCAAAAATTTTTACAGTCCTCAAAAATACTAGTAATATATAAAAATAGAAGAAAAGAGAAGAATCCTATCTGTTAGTCCTGAACAACTTTCAACAAGTGATGACCGACCACGTAAAAGCAAAAGGTTTAAAGAAAAAGAGAAAAAGGAAAAAGGGAAGAAGATATAAATTAAGTAGTTTTCATGGTCTTCTTGACCATCTTTATTTCTTTACCATGATCCTCCACCTCCACCTCCACCAAACATTCCATTCCAAAACCCACTTGAACCATTTGCATTGGCAGTACCTTGTCCCTTACTTTGATGATCAACTTCGTGAGGATGAGCTGCGTTTGAAAGATTTTTCAAGTCTCCTAAAGGAAATAAAATCCTTCCACCATTTTCTTGAACTCCATATCTGTTTCCAACTCCAAGCCCTTCCACTGCAAAACTAAGTGTCGGCTTGAATTCTTGCATGGGATATCCAGATGAGTACAGCGTGTTTGAATCCGGCATCGGTGATGGAATGAAAGAATTCAAATCCCTTGAAGCAATCCCAGTTCTTAGAAGCTCCAGAGCTGAAGTATACGAGGAGGAAGAAGAAGAGTTATTATGTTGATTAATGTCGACGTTCTTGTTGTTTTTTTCAGTTTTGGATACTTCTAGAAAAAAAGATATACCTTGACTTTCCTGTATAGCTGAAGGGAACGCCAGATTTAGATCTTGACCTTCATGAATCTTAGGGTTTTGAGAAGAAAACTGTGAAATGCTTGGTGGGTTCAGATCAGGAAGCTTAGATATTGAAGCTGATGATGATGCTGCTGCGACTGCTACTGTGGCTGAAGAAGATGATATTGAAGATCTCTTGTTCTTTCTTGAACCTCCTCCGACAGGAACATTTCTAAGAGATCCTCCTTCTGTCCAATACCTTCTGCAAGTCTTGCAAAAGTATCTTGGTTGAGTTAAACTATAGTTGTTGTAGTAACAAAATTTGGTATTTGTTGAGTTGCATCTTGGGCAGTTCAATTGCTCTTGAGGCCTTGCTTTTCTCTCTAATATTGGCCTTGAGCATGAATTAGATGATATTTCTTCCATTGACTTAGCTAGTTTAATATCCTGCAAACCCTAAAGCTAGTGAGACAGGTAATAAAAGGAATCCATAACATAATTAAGACCATGAAAACTCTCCAATATCCTAAATTAATTAAACATGGTCTTAGGTTAAAAACACAGAAACAAACAGATCAAACAAAATAAAGACAGGCCTTTTCTCTTCTTTAACATGTAATAACTATATAGATAGAAGAGCAAATTAATAAAACCAAAAAGGAAAAGAAAAGATATTAAAAAGAGTCCAAAAGAACAAATGATAATAACAAAGTATACCTTTTCAAAATCCCTTTATCAGTTTCTCACACAAAGCAAAAAGGCCAAAGAAAAGAAAAAGTGCAGTGGTTTCATGTTTCAAGAACGAAAGATTTAAACTTTTATATATACATTTTTATAAATATCCTTCCAAAAAGAAAATTAAGATTATGTATATATAAGGTGGGGAGGAATTAATCTTTACACATGAACTTCATAAAAGAAAAACGAAAAAGAAAAGGCCACAACTCGCAATACCTTAAAATTAAACTAACTAATTAACTAGCCAGCTAGAGGATAATTATATATAAATATATGTTAACCCTAAAGGAAAGAAAATTCAGAGTCATGTGCATAGAATTAAAACAGACTAAAGCTTCCAAAAATAAAGAAAAGAGAAACTCCCCACCTGAGGGTGTGGCCATGAAGCAGCATCCATAAATTCAGAAAGAGAGAGAAAACAAAGTGATGACTTGAGAAAGAGAAATAAATATAGATAGAGAAATGGAATTGCTGAATTCACCTTCTTTTCTTTGTCTGGAGCTGCTCTTTATTGCAAGAAAGAAAGAATGTTTTAGATTGTTTGTGCGCTGGCTTTATGTGGTGGCTCACTTTATCAACATAAATATTAGTACTAATAGAAGAAGAGGAAACTTAAAAGAAGGAAAAAAAAAATGTAAAAAAGAAAACAGGTGCATTTGTTTTGACTGTACATATACACAATTAATTAATATATATAATTAAGTAGGCACATTTAATGTGGGGAACTTTTGTCTGATATAAATTCCATATTCCTTAGTGCATAATAGTAATATAAAACATTTGTTTATTGAATGTGGGTGGAATTATGAGAATATGTGAACTGTGTTTGTGGGCTTCTACTTTTTGACTCTATAATGGACAAGTCTTTGATTCTTGTTCTTCTCCTGTCACCTGTTTTTAGTGTTTTCTTTTGGACCACTCATCAAATTCATTTTTTATAAAGGCTAGGGTTTTTGGTTAATTTGGTTTATCAAAGAAAAAGATAGTATGATTTTTATTTATTTAATTAAATTTCTTCTCAATTTGTCAAAAGATCCTTTCTCACAAGATGGCAACTTTTTCATGCTTTCGGAGGCAACTTCCTGTTCTTTGCTTCCTCAGTAATTAAACATTTCTATATTATATATAGGTAAAAGGGCCAAAAACATTCTCCAACTATTTATCAGAGAGCGAGTCAGCCCCTAAAAAAATTTCGTTTCCAAATCGACCCTTGACGTTTTAAAAAATGGTTCATATAAACCCTTCTGTCAAGTCCTCTGTTAAATGCCTGTTAAGTGCTGATGTGGCTTAAATATGGGACCCATAAAACTGTTACACTAATAAATAAAATAAATAAATAAAATGAAAAAATAAGGAAAAATATTATATAGAAAAATATAAAATAGGTAAAAAATACAAAAACACCATTCACCTATTTGTCAAAGAGTGCTTCAGCCCTCTAACTATTTTCGTTGTCAATCAAACCCTTAACGTCTTCTAACATGGTACAATAAACCCCTTCCGTTAACACTGTTAATTAAATTCTGTTAAGTTTCAATTTTATGGATGATAAGAAGAGAATAAAAAGAAAATGGGTCAATAATAAGAAGAAAAAAAGAACAAAAAGAGTAAGTGATAATAAGAAAAGACGAGTCTTTCTTCTCAAATCAACTAACCTCTCTCTTCTCCTCTCTCTCTCTACCTGCAAATCAATTAATCCAGTCCTCACAGACAAGACAACCATAAATGGTTCATAATCTACCAACAAAATACTAAATTGTTAAGCACACAAGAATAGATGGAAAGAAGGGATGGGGCAATAGGCTACCCAAACCCGTAACTCCAACAAGGACACAAGAACAATCCACCCGACAGTCACAACCTTCTCACCATCGTCAATTGGGTTGCTCCGATTTCATATACAAAACTGCGTACAACTGAATTTCTAAAGGGACAATAGGGATTGTTGAGGTTAATAGGTGGAGATGAGGGTTTAGCTCCATAAACAAGCAAGCGAGCTTGATTTCAGTGTCCTCAACTTCTATTCCGATGGCTCGGACTCTAAGGCCGTGTTTGGCGGAGAATTCACAGCAAGCTTGGTGAGAAAAGGAATTAATGGTGTTGGGTCATCAATTCGATATATAGATCCGAAATGGCAACAACATCAGGCGGGTTTCTATCTTCTTTTTATCAATTTATTGTTTTAATTTATAAAAGAAAATTGCTTCTTTTTTCCAATTTTTTGTTGCAATTATGTTGTTAGTGCTATTTGATTTGATAAATTTTAGGTTTTAGGAATTGGGTTTGGTTCAAAATTGTTTAGGTTTTTTTGTTTGATGGATGTTTATTTTGAGTAATAGTGATCAAGTAGTAATTTTTGTTTTGTTATTTTTGTGATTGTGTAATTATAGTAGCATGTAAGTCTAGGGAAGATCATAGGAAGAATTGAATTAGAAGTGTGAAAAAGCAGGACTTGTACCTGCTAAAGTTGATGAGGATGGAAAGAAATTAATCCCCATATTCCTTGGTATATGTCTTCTTCTTGTGTCTTAATGCTGAAAAAATGTGCTTTTTCCCCCTGCCCATTGTCATCGTTGATCCAATGAAAGAATAAAAAAAAATATTTTTTTATAGTAGTGGTAATTAAGACTAATAATGTTTGTAATTAGTTACTATATTTTCAATCCATTTCTATGGTTACTTATACTTCTACCCCTGTATAACGTGGCAAATCTGCAAGGTTAATGAAGTAAATAAACGATGTTAACGGAAGGGGTTTATTGCACCACGTTTGGAAACATTAAGGGTTTGATTGACAATGAAAATAGTTAGAGGGTTGAAGTGTTCTTTGACAAATAGGTGAAGTGTGTTTTTGTACCTTTTGCCTATTTTTAATTTAGTTTCAGCACCATGTATTTGACATTTTTATCAATGAATAAAAGTAAAAAAAAAAAAAAAAGAAGGAAACGCAAACGAGCATCCCTACAATCTTATTTCATCATTAATTTCTCATTTAGTAATACTAGTCAAAGACCCGTGCAAAGGAGTATTATACATTAAATTTTCAAATCTTTTATTTTTTAATTGTTTTTTAGAATATTTTTAATAATTTTAATTTCTATAAAATGGTAAGAATTAGAAAACCATTTAATAATAAAAATATTTATATGTTCTATTGCTATGAACAAAATAGTAATTTAAGAAACCTCTTAATTTGTTAGTAGATATGAAATTATGGTAAAATAGCTATTAGCTATAAAATTTGTTATAAATTAAAATACATATGAAGAATACTTATTACATGTTA
>CANYLF010169744.1:0-11879 GCA_948193215.1 Bocquillonia castaneifolia
AGAAGGTTTATTATGTAGGGGTTTTAGAGGATTTGGGGGTTTTTGATTAGAACTTCATAATTATGTAGTTAAAGCATATGGGAGAGTATATTGGGTAGTAATTGTATGTTTGGATGTGGAATTGATATGAATTGCTTGTTGAATGGATTATGTTGTTTAGGGGAGTTCAAAAGGAGGGAGTTTGAGAAGGAAAGCTTACTAGCCTTATGGTGTTCTACAAGTTTGTAAGTATTTAATTGATTAAACTTGTGTATATTGAGTGAGAACTATTATTTTTGCCTAATTGCTATGTTTTTGTAAGAATTGTGTGATTATGAATTGATTAAGTTGTTAAATAAGTTAATTGGTTGAATTGTGCATTTGTGAGATGAAATAGGTGTTGATTGATTGGTAAGATTGTGTTTGGTAATGCTATTGGTTGAATTGAGAAATGTGTGATTTGGTTACAATGAGAAATGTTGTGAATTTTGATGAGTATTGTGAGGAATTGTGATGATGATTGAATGTGGTTGCAATTATGATTTGATGAGATGTTGATTGAAAAGTTGTGAATTGGTTGTGGTGAGTATTGTGAAAATGTGTGATGAGAATTGTGATTGCGATTGTGAATGGAAAAGGATGACTCTTGGAGAATGTCAGATGTGTGTGATTGGGAAAGCTGAGCCGGGCAGATAGTCTCGTCGGTGGCCACCTAATTGTGAAATTATGAAATGTGAAATGATATGAGCAAAAGAAATGAAATGTGAGGAAATGTGAGGTCGAGTCATCCGAGCTTGATTTGGTGAGAATTGATGTGATTTGATATTGGTTGATGCTTGTGATGATGATTTGGTTGAGAATTGCTTGTTTGAGAATTGCCTTGGTTGTTCTTGGATGTGTTCAAATGGTGAAATTGATCTTGGGTGTATATTACTTATATGAAGTATATGTTGTTTATATGTTTGGTAGTTTTAATTTAATATATTCCTGGTTAATTGATTAAATGCTTATTGAGTTGCTAGCTGACCCCCTTGGCATCATTTTTCAGGTTGAAGATAGAAGTTTACGTGCATTGCAATAGAAGTTCAGGTTGGCCAGTGGATAATGAGCATATTTTGTGCATTTGGTTTCAAAGTTACATTCGTATGTAATTGAGTTTTAAGTTGATAAATGACAAATGTGTGTACTGAGTTTATTGATTGTAAAAGGGTATATTGTTATGTATATATATGAGTTTATTTCGCATATAAAATGTATGTGAGTTTTATGTGTTTTCCTAAATGGTTTGGGATTAATTGTGACAAGTATGTTTTGAGTTTTAATGATATCCCTATGGTACTGTTTCTGTGCTTGGGACAAGTCGTTGGTCTGTGTGTGTAACGGCACGCACGATCGCGCATGATAGACCCACGATCGTGCACTTTGGTCGTGTGCACGAGGCTTCGTCGTGTAAGCGGCTCGTGCGGATTTCCACTATTGGTTTGCAAGTTACTAGACACCATGCGCACGATCGTGCATCCCTACACACGATCGTGTGTAAGCGAAATGCATGATCATGCGTGAGGACACACGAACGTGCATTTTGCCCTGTTTTCTTTTAATTGTTTATTTTTATCTTGTGGTGTTACACCCATCCCTGTACCATCCCTGCTTTTCGTAAGTCGGGGATTCCCCATCCCCATCCCCGGTCAAATCGGGGAATCCCCGCTCAAACCGGGGTTGGTAATGGGGATCTCCATCGGGTTCAGATTTTTTTGCCATCCCTAGGTAGAACCCCTATGGTTCTAGTCAGTTCTCTAGTAAAGGCTGACACTAATACCTCTGTCACTATAACATCTTCCATTGTCTTTCCTAGATCAGCCAACATCCTTACTGGCATGATATTGACTACTGAGTTGTTATCAATCAGCACCCTGGAAGTAGGCCTGCCATTCAGGTTAGCCTTGATGTATAGAGGCTTGATGCGTTTAATCATTGGTTTTATAGGTTTGTCAAAAATGACTCCCTTAGGGCTTCCAGGGCTGGTGGCCTGAATTGTGACCTGGCTCAGAACCTGCCCTAGTTCTTCTACTACAGACTTTTTCTCCTTCTTACCACACTTGTCTATAGGACCTTGAAAATCTACATGTAAAGTAATAACAGAAGTAGCACAAGTTTTAGACTTCAATACCTCTCCTAGAACAATACCCTTCTATATCCAAATCCGAAGCATCAGACACGTTGTCTAAGGCTTTCCTCTTAAACTTGGAGCTACCCCGGGAACTAGACTTACAGGACTGAGCCTCCTTATGCCCATCATCTGATTGAGTATTATTTGATGCCACACTGTTAGTGATTTGTTCCTTAAATGACAGATCTAGGAACTTGTGTCCCCCCAGTTATCTGGCTTAGGATGGCCTCTAGTTTCCTTCCTGGGTGGTCCCCTTGGGTACCTAACCTTGTAGTCATATCTTCCACTAGGTTTCCCCAATAGGCCTTCTTCCTATTCTTCATCAATTTCATGCTGATTCCTTCTTCTGTAGGAATTTTACCTCTGGATCCGTCACTTTTGGGTTTTTGTTAGCCGTTGAGGGAATTTAGTGTGCTTGACCTAGTTCCATCCACGATGTGGTGGGTTCTGAGGTGGCACTACATACCGTGGTTGAGACCTACCCACAGGTGGTCATTGTGCATCACTCCTCCTATACTGAGACCTGTTCTCGGCCTGTATAGGCCAGTTCCAATTCCCTTTCTCCTATTCTCTTCCTAGTTTGGATTTCTCCACACTCCTTTTCTATTAGGGACCTACATAATTGACCACATTAGTTTCAACCATAGTGGGTTTATAGATCCATACCTTTGATGTAGGGCCCTTCCGTTCCTTTCGCTTTTTAACCTCTTCTTTCAGTTTGGCAATCTCCTTGTCTTTGACTTTAAGCTTTTCTTTAATGGCCAACAACAATTTGAGGTTAGATGGGGCTAGGTTTATAGCTCAAACCTCAACCACAGGAGGTGGAAAAGGGTCTTTATCAATCAACATGGTCTCTTTCTTCTTAGGGAATTTTAGAATCCTGTTGTCGATGTGGTCCTAAATGATGTTGCCGGAGGCCCAACATTCTATTATGGTGTGGTTCCATGTGTTATGGAACTTGTAGCAACTCTTCCCCTTGACCTCCTCATGTGAAGGTAGCTTATGATCTGGTGGGAAAGATCTAAACTTTTATTTGACTAGGAAATCAAAAATCTCCTCTATCTTTGAGACGTCAAATGTATGCTAAGTAGTGGCATTAGAAGCTACAAGTTTCTTCCAGGCCTCTGGTGTTTTCTTCTCTAACAAGGGGCATACACAAGATCCAGTATTAGTAATATCTGCCATAGAAGCCTTCACTGAGTTTACCTCCTGGAAATAAGTCCCTATTAAGGACTTCTTCCTATGGTTCTCCTCTCTTAGCAGTTCTTCATACTCTGAGACCTTGGCCGCCAATTCATTAAATTCCCTGAACTCCATGCCCTGGAAATTTTTACGAAGTTGTATTTTCAGAACTCTTTGCGCCAGTTTCACATACTCGGTCTCAGGGAGCAAGTTCTTGCATCTACTTCTCATCTTCTTGAATCTATTGATGTAGGTAGCTGTATTTTCTTTGGTTAATTCTAGACAATTTAGCAATACTGACTTTAGGTTGAGCCTTGAAGAACTGGGTGTGGAACTGCTTTTCCATGTCAGCCCATGTGAAGATTGAGTTCCTTGGTAGAGAACCATACCAAGAAAAGGCTGAACCTGTAAGTGAATTGGGAAATAAATGTAATTTCAAATAAGTAAAGTTATCTAAATTTGACAACTCACTACACTAGATTGTGAACCTGGCTATGTGTTCCATGGTGGAAAAGCCATATTCACCTGAGAAAAGAGTAAAGTCTTGGATTCTGCATCCCCTTGGATAAGGATTCTCCTTGTCAATGTATTCAGGACATGGATTATGAAATTCTAGGAGGCCAGTTTGCTTAAGGCCTGGCCCATACAACTCTTGAACTGCATCTCTCAGGCTCTCCATGTCAAACTGCATTCTCTAGGGAGGGGGTGGATGATGATGGTGGTTCCTACTCCTTTGAGCCTGGGAATGCTTAGGAGGCTGTTGATAGAACTGTCCATTAACATCCCTTTGAAGTGGCGGACCAAAGCTGCCAAACTGTAGAGGTACATGCCTTGTAGTTGGGCGGCCTGTAGCTTATGGACCTGGTCCAGTCCTACTTATTTATGGAGCATGCATTCCTTAAGGAATCGCACCTGGTGTTGGTGTACTTCCCTGGAAGTTGCTTTCCATTGAAATAACATGTTCATCTCTTTTGGGAGGGATGACATACCTGTCTTCTACTGCCGATGCCAAGACTTGAGGAAGTCTAGATGTCTCAGGATCAACTGTAGCAGTTGGTTTTGTTGGAAGTGGTGAAGGTGGAAGTTCCCATCCTTCCGAGTTCTGCGGTGAAAGCCACGGGATTGGAAAACTCTCTTGAATGGCAGGTGAATTAGTAACAGCCGCAGACAGGCCTAGTTCCCTCCTATCCGGATTCCTCTCTCCCAATGCTCCCGTAATCACCGAGTTGGTCTCAAGAGCTGGATCAATTTGAAGGATTCTTGAATTCCCTCTGAAATCAGGCCTGCGAAGGCCTTCAAGTCTTCTCTAGAAATGGCGTCAGAATTTGTTGAGGTATGCCCCCCAACAGGTTCGCTAGTACCTACATACAAAGGGTTAACTAGAGAAATTTGCTCAAAGGTCTCCACTAAGTGAGGAACCATCCCTTCGAATCCTACTGTTGCAAGAATGGGTTCAGTATCCCGAGGTGCTACGACTACTTCTTTTTCGCTTCTAGTTTTTAGAGGCATCTTCAGTGATGTCCCACTAGCGTGCCAAAATAGATTATTCCCACCTTTTTTTAGGACTAGTGCATCTAGTACTAGAACTGATCCTGGAACATATTTACTACAATTGTGCACTTTGCTTTGGGCGTGCCAGGGAGTGTACGTATCTCAACCGATGTACCTAACTTGTCAAACATTTTGTGGGTGTGGATCCGCTACAAAAGTATCCCACAAATGACATTAAAACTTAATAAAGCTGATGGAAAAGGTAAACAAATATGTAGATCTGGTAATATGAAAGATTACTGGTAGAACTGGCTATAAAACTAGAGAACTAGTGTTTGTAGATGACTTGACTAATTTGATAATTGACGAAGACTTGATATTAAAGAGAATCGACTTTGCAAATAAAAGTATGAGACTTGAATAAAATCAAAAGTGGTGTAAAATTAAAATTGAACTGAATACAATGAAACGAGATTGAAGACAGGTGTGGACAGAGCGTCCGAAACTTGCTCATCAGTTGGTGTCCAATGGTAATGGCGACAGATTCACTAGATGGATTTTTATGGATTTTATAAAAATGTTGTGAAGTCGCCACCCGAATAGCATCGGGAACACTTAGTGATTAACAAACAGTTAGATTCCTCAGAAATCCCCATTCATCATCACACCAGATGATTTTTGGGTTCGGAATGTGTCATCCATTCTTAGGGCAATTTCCCATTTAATTAAGTAATGAGGTCATTATTTCCTACCAAAGACAAACAATATAAAGCAGTAAATCACCCAGAAAGTAGAATGCAATGAATGGGAGCACCTAATATTGTTTCTAATCAATTTTAACCTTGCATTAGGTCCGTTATAGTTAACCCTGATTGATTGAGTGCAATTGGATGTACTTGGTTGGTTTGCTACTTATTTTAATAATAGTTGGCCAATTGGATTATTTTCTTATTTATTTACATGTAGAACATCCACAGTTAGTTTCTAGCTTATTTTACATATATTTATGAGTTAATATTTGCACATTTATTTATATATTATTTACCCAAAATATTGGAATGGCTGTAATATACACACACCCTTAAAGAAAGAAAATGTGAAATGAGTTTCTACCATTTTATTGTACTTATTACCAGGTTTTATTTATTATAAGTGCCTGATTAATTATTTAGCATATAATTCTAGGTGATTGTATAAATGTAAATAGGGTTAGAAATGGTACCGATCGATGGACTAATCCAGGAGAGGTTAATCTATCGACCTTATAACTTCAATCAGTCGATCCACCACATGTTTTTCGAGCTGGTTCTTGACCTGTTTATCACATGCCTCTTGAATATAATACACAAAAATGATAGACATAATTCTAAGGAGCCTATAAATATCCTATATATGTTAACCTAGCAAGAATTACATTTCCTCATGAAGTGTTCAAAAAGTTATCTCAAATATATAGCACTGAAATGTCAAGGGCATTTTGGGCAAGCATTTGATTGAATTAGACAAAACTCAAAACATAGAAATTAAATTAGACATCTTGAACTTCAATTCAGGCTCAAGAATTTCTCAATTTGGAGTTCAGACAGCTGAGATATTCCCCTCGCAAGTTAGGCCAAAATCCAGATTGCATTTTCGGACCTTCAGCGTGATGATTCGGACGAATCTTTGATCATCCAGACGAACCATAGTGATCATCCGACCAAATCATCATTATGGCCAACCAAAAAAAATTATTTGAAGCATATGGGACATCCGAATGAAATGTTAACATCCGAACGAATCATTGAACTTCCGGATGAATCTTTATGAACATTTAATCGAATTTGTTAGTTGAAACAACAACTTTGAAGCTTTGTATCAACTTGTTTATCATAAATTTTACTAAATGAAATATAAACAATAATAAATTGAATCCTAAAGAAGTTATAAAAATCTAGAAATGGCCAAAGAGATGAGTTTTCAAGGTAACCCAAGTTAATGAACCAAAATCACGTTTTGATTCATAACATGGGCTCCGGGGCTCCAAACTTCAATCCGATTGCTCCTACATCCTCCTGGCTTCACTTCGAACTCATATGTATAGACAAAATATAAAAATAAATTAGTATGTAAAATGAGAAAAAGTTACAGTAAGCTAAAAATAAAGAAAACGGGAATGAAATAAGCTTATTCTAATGTATGGATGCTCTATGGATGGTTGGTGGCCCTTAGAATGGAGGTATGTTATCATTTTTGGGTAGAAGTGAGCTTCTGGATTAAAGGCTTTCTCGTTCGGAAACTTTACAAAAATAAGTTACATAGAAAATGAGTGTGTGTGTGTGTGTTTTACTTCCTCAATAATGGCCTTCCCCTCTTTTTTGTGTTAAACAGTTGGATATTTGTAGAAAGGAAACAAATCTTTTCAGTAACTTGGCCAAGTTGCAGTATGGGCATAGGTCGGTGTAGGCTTTGATGGCCTACTGATACATGCACTTTGACTAAAAAATGTCTTTTCAAAGTGATGATCCGGCCGCACCTTTAATGATCATCCGGCCGTACCTTTAATGATCATCCGGCCGAATGATCAATAAAGGTCTGGTTGGATCCTTTTGGGCTCAAATGGGCTTCTGTGAAATGTGGGCCAACCTAGTATTTAAAGATCCAATGGTCCAGCTAGACCATCAATGGGCCTGAAATTCATTTTTAAAAACATTTTGAAATTATTTTCAACCATTTAGCTCATTTTCTATAAGAAATTGGGTAACAGAGTGGTCCAAATTAGACCGTATTCATCACTGGGCTCCCGCGCCGCTTCCACGTATTTGCATCCAAAAATTGAGTGTCTATAACAAGTTTGTAAAATTAATCTAAATTAAGTTGAGCTAAATTGATTTGATTTGTGTAGAGTATTTGCTGTTGTAGTTGTGCTTTTTGATTGTTGATTGATCGTTCCTTTCTTCAGTCTTCCCATTCTCCTTTTATACTTGACATGGTCCTTCTCGTCATGGAGTAGTTCCCTAGTAGAAATGGCTAGAAACATAGCCGTTACCCCCATATCCACAATGCCATGAATTTTGGGGTGTATGGCCAGACCCACTCGTCCATTTATGGTTTCCATTGCCACTCTCCCAAGTCTTCCATATTCCTCCCATTTTCTCAGCCTTCTTGTTATACATGAAGTTCTGCCCTCCAGTCATTAGGATTGTTTGCTTTTAAGCCATGTATAAAAATCTCCTACTTCCTTGCAATCTGTTGATCATGAAAATCTTTCCAGAATCCTCTCCAATTTGCACATTCCCCTTTTCACCTTCTAGGCAGAATCCGTTCTAGCTGGACATGATCCTCACCCCTATCACGTGCCAAGATACTTGGGTACTGATGCCTTTCTCCATCTACCACTATTCTGGTGGATCCTATCTTTTCTATAGCTTGTCAAAAATTTAAACAATCTTCATAAATACCTAATATTGCTATAGTCCACATAGAACTCTTTTTATGACCAGGTCTCTCTATTTCTCCCACGATCAATTCTGGAAGAATGACCTTTAAGTACTTGTCCATGCCAAGATCTAGACCTTATCTCTGTCTCATATCCAAGGACTCTGAATTTCATTGTGATAATCCTCAGTCGTTCCTGCTTAGACAAGGTCTGATCTATAATTATCCTCTTATGAACACTTGGGCCAGGTTGAAACCAACAAGATTGGTTCCTTTAATGGCCTTTTTTGTTACCCTCATTGCTCCAATTATATTTCTACCTTCCAAGACCTTATGCACAGGTCTTGTTCATATGATTTCTCTTGACATTTCCCTTTATTTCATATGATCAAGCCTACCAACACATACCTTCCTCCATAACAAATCTAGCTCTTATCTCCCCTGGCAGACCTAATTCCTCCATTAAGAAGTTTATGTCATGTAGCTCTGACATCAATGAATACCCTTAAGACTAGATCTATTCTTTTTAAAGTACTTATCCGATTGAGCCTGGCCTACAATAGGCCAAATTATTTTGGGTACTAAGACAAAGTTAACTGGACTTAAGTAAAAGTGTTAACAGAAGGGCTTTATTGTCCCATGATTGAAAACGCTGAGAATCCATTAATAAAAAAATTAGTTAAGGGTTAGTATGCTCTCTAGCAAATAGTTAATGGGCTTTTTTTGGACCTTTTGCCAATCTGATACATGGCACCTAAATACTCACATACATATACAACAAATTTACTTACAAAAATAAAAGACTTCTATCTAAATGCGTGGAAAAACCCCTGGAAAAGGCGTTACCTCTTCAATCTTTTCCCTTGTCCTGGAAAAGCTTGATCCTGCAATCCTTGATTAGAGCCAACTCATCAATGTCCTCCAAAAACTTAAAATCTTCCTCAGGATATCATCTTTACACATATCCTGGACTCGCTTCCTATGAGGCTCCAGGGTATGAATTACCAATTTCCTAATGTCGACAGTAAGCGATTTTACCTAGGCAAGATAATCCTGGAGGATCCTATCCACCTCAGTCTGCAAATCCATATTCTCCTACTGATACTTCTCGACACAATCCTCAAGGCTCATAAGCCTAATGGTCTCCCCAGCCACAAATTCAATTCGAGCCCGGGGCTCCTTCAACTCACTCTTCAAAGTAGCCAACTCCCTTTATAGTTTCTCATTCTCATCCCATCGTGTCTATACAAGGAAGCATCTCATTGGTAGTGATCAACTAAGCGGTACTATTGGATATCCTTTTTTGAAAATATGTATTATCACTGTCTAACCTTACAACATCAACCTTAGCCTTCTAGTGATAACTGTCCAAAAGCAAATCCCCTCCATGCCCTTTAGTTTATGACTTATTAAGCCCTGGCACAGTGTAGCAAGAGTAAAATCTTCCTTCCACCTGTTGGGACCAGAGCACTGCGAGATAAAATACAACGTCTCATCACCAACATTTCAATCCCACTAATGACTACCCAAGGGAAGCTAGGTAAAGTCATCACTGTTCTCCCCCGTAGTTTCTGGATGAGGTAGACATTTCCTAAAGCTCTCGAGCACTTCATTAGCCCTTTTTCCATTTATAGCGTCCATTTGAAAAGAGGCGAGCTTAGCAGTCTCCGGAATAATAAAAAAGGATGATCTATGAACAGATAGAGACAACCCCTAGGCAACCGGCAGAGGCTCCATCGTTTTCACACTAGAATCTTTCCTAGTCGGGATATCTGTGCCTTTAAGAGAAGTGGTAACCTCATCATCTGAAGAATCATCAATTAAAATAGCACTGGGAGGAGTTTTCAGAGTGTTAACATCAGAATTAGGTGCCAAACAAGTATCTCAAAGTTGATGGCCATAGGTCAACCAATTCTTTATCCACCCTGAGGCACCACTAGGAGGAGAACGCTACGGATGAACAACGAGAGAATGCGGTGGATTAACAATAGGAGAACTCAAAGGAGAATGTTAAGGATGAGCATTGGGAGAGGAAGCAGCTTTATAAGCCTGAAACTCTGGAAGCTTCAACAATTTCTTAGCAATCGCAATATCGTGAGAATTTTTAATCTCCATCCATCACGCAACTTTTGAGCAACTTTCAATTGCTCAGGGTTTAAAGTCAACTTAAGACGAGGTGACGGATTTGCGAGCGAATGTTGGCGGCGGAGTTGGGGTTCCATTACCTCAGTGTTTGTACGACTATTCTAACGCACCATCTCCCTCATTCTGTCATATAAAACTGCTTCAAGATTGGTAGGCTTCTCTACGTACCTGCTAGGTACAGATGACATCAATTATTTAGGAAGATTTTAAAAGGATGAATGGTCAATATAAGTGAAACCACTCCATCACCTGGTGCGATCGTTAGGCTCTATCTCAGCAAACCGAAAGCTTTTCATCCTCTAAAGAACGAAAGCGCTATTGCTTCAAATGATCAGAAGTGAGTTCCTCGTCCTCCTCCATAAATAGTTCATGTAAAGCCAATAACAAGCATATGGTATTTGGATGAAGCTGGGATAATGGGATCCTGAAATCCTGACAAAAGGAAGAAATAACATAAGGAAGCGGAAACCTCAACTGGATCAACACGGAGCTGGTCATGATAAAAGATGATATTTGCAACCAATGAACTAACGCATATACATTTGGTCCTGGACAGCTAAGAAGGAAGCTACCGAGAATACCAAAAAATCTCCTCCATGCAATAAGATCAACTTCAGTTACATTACTAGCCCAAGCATTCATTTTTCTTGTAACAAACTCCAATTTGACAGACCAACAAAATATGGCCTTTTCTTTTTTGGCAGATATTTACCTCTGGCTATATAAACTAGGCAAAACTTCACCGAAACAAACAACACAAAATCTTAAAATAACAGACTAAGAAAATGAAGATGAAGGAAAACAAAACTGAATGAACCTATATTTAAACCCTTTGGGAAAACAATAATACACCCACCCACACCGCCCAATTAGTAAAAACTGAAGGACATTTTCAGCCTCTCATATACTATAGAATTTAAAAAGTCTCGCTAAAATTAATGACGAAACCAACCCCTCCACAAAATGACATAAATGTCTAGTATGACAAGACCTACCGGGGAGAGGGGGGTAGGGGGGACTAATGATGGAATTGGCCCAAAAGCCCACTAAGGGCCAAGAAGACAACCCAAAAGGAAAACCAAGCATACTCCACTAACATGGAAAAAAGAACACTTGCTTGGCAGTCACTCATTAAACCACGATACAATGACGAAAGCCTAAAATACCTAACATCCCCCACAGGTAAAGGGATAAAAAAAAACCTTCAGCTAATTAATTACTCTTTAGATTTTGAGTACCGTCATAAGCGTCGGAGTTATACCCAGGACCTCCGTCATGTCCGACACCTACTTCTATTGTGCTGGACCAGAACTGGATTACCGTAAGTTGGGACCACTCGTCAAGTGCGGGACTCAGACATTTGCCACTCCAAACCTAGACTACAAATACAAGCCATATATCTAGACTAAGCCCACAATGGTCTCCAAACCCATCAGTACTTAATTATCTTTTTGTACAAGTGTTAATTTTGGTAAGATCGAGAAACACTTTAATT